>ARYC01012992.1:0-12308 GCA_000711775.1 Oxytricha trifallax
GTATTAAATTATTATATAAATTTAAGCTGTTTTGAGCTGAAACGGCATGTAATTATTTATGAAGATTTTATTTTTATTATAAGAAATTTACTTTAACATTACGATAAATGACTTTAACAATAAGAACAATGACTTTAACAATAAGAACAATGACTTTAACAATAAGAACAATGGCCTTAACTATATTAGCAATGACATTAACAATATGAACAATGACTTTAACTATTTGAACAATGACATTAATTCTATGAACAATGACTTTAACTATTTTAACAATGACATTAATTCTATGAACAATGACTTTAACAATATGAGCAATGACTATCACATGAGCTCCATTATCACACATCCATTTTAAACTTAATTCATACTATTACTTTTAAAATTGGAATTTTACATCTAAATATATAAAGCAAATTCATTTAATAATAACCCAATCTACATTAATATGATTATTACATTAATATGTGAAAATATGGAGTAGATAAATTATTTTGAAATTACAGAATATTAGAAACAAGAACATTATTAATTTAATCATCTGTGCATCTAAAATAATAAAACTTTCTCAAATGAGATTTTGGTATTCAAAGTAATTAATAAGCCATTAGTAATTGTAAACTTAATTTGTGAACATATTGGTTGTATTATCAATATTCCTTATGCTCGTTCTTTCATGTGATTTCTGAAATCACAATAATTGTCTTTTGAATAAGAATTGTCGTATGGGTTGTAGACATTCTCCTTGTGAGCTTCATGATAAGGGTTTCTACCAGTTTCTTATTTAGCGTTTAAAAGAATGATAAGTTTGTAACATATATTGCTCTAGGCATTCTCCCTACTCTTATTATCCATTCATTTTTTGTAATATAGGTTGTAGCACAATCTCCTTTTGTCATATCAAAAGGCCTAGATAATCGGTTATAAATATTTTGAGAACCACCCTATATGAGCTTACTGAGTACATTTTTTTGGTACTTGTCGCGATAATATTGATTAAATTAATATTAAACCTGTAAATTTCATAATTCTACTGCTTCTTTCCTTTCTGCACTGCCCACTTCCCTTTCTGCACAGCCCACAATCTTCTATCTTGATGTTAAGTGCGCCTAGTGGGTTCTCCTATTATCTAAAGGGTTTCAATGCAGATAGAGTGCGTTTAACAATAAGGAGAAATAGGAATCCTGAAACAATTTAACGTGCGCGCTGTACTCATTCGCATTTTAACTAATGTAATTCCCACCCTCTCTGGTATTTCAGAGCTGCAAAATTATGATTTCTTCACACCAAAGCGAGCAGGCTCAGATGCCAAAAGAGTCTAAGTTTGGATGTAGGTTTAAGGAACAGCAAATACAAGATTTTTAAAACTATTACTCTCTCTATCATTGCTCTCTAGTGTACTATTGCTGATAAGCTCTCGAGACTAAGGTTAGCAAGGGTTTGATTCCAAGTAATATTTGTTTCAATAAGCGAACTATGAGATCACTCGATATCACTGCATAAGTTGAAGGATGGGACTCTTAATTTCTAGATCCTAATGATTGCGCTATCTTCAACCCATTCTTATTTAACCAAGGAGCCCCTCCTTTTGTAGCCTAGTTATCTTGAATGTATATTTTTCTCTTCTTAATTTGAAGTGTGTTTTTTTCAGTAGTATTCAAGTACAGTATTATTTCTCATTTGATGTAGGATTGGTATAGCCTTATTAAATGGCATGTATGCTCTAGAGAAGTAGTAAAGTAATTAGGAAAACAATCATATTTAATTTTTGTATTTTACACATGTCCTTGCTCTTTCAACCATCCTAATACTTAGAAATTCATTCGAATTTTTTGTGTTCCATTGGCTATAGAATGTGGGATATTTGTTCTTATTGCAGAAGTGATTATGCATTAATTTTAATAATATTGAAGGACTAATCGGTCATAAATAAACTTATTTAACTAGGCTTGATTTGTATTTAATATTTATTCTCCCTATTTTTCACATAATTTATAGATAATATAAAAGAATTTCTTTATATAACATATTTAAGGTTAATCTATTGCATGTATCAATTTAACAGGAATATACTGTTTAAGAAGCTTATATTAAGAAAAAAATTAAGTTAATTTTGGTAGGTAAATTTTTGTATTAAAATCCTCATCTACTATAACATATAAATGGAAGAAAATATAAGTACTACTTATTGTTATATAATACATCAAATTTTAAGAGAAAAAATGTTGATATAGTATTAAATAGAGAGTTTATTATTGTTAAAATAGATAAAAATAGGAAATTAAAGAAATACAAATAAATAAATGATTAATATATTGATTATAACTGTCATGAATTAGGAGTACCATTAATACTAATTTGATTTAGATTTAAAGTTTAATTAATTAATAAACAAATAATATATTAAAAAGTGGTCAGGTGGTCTAGCCGGAGTTTTTGGTGGTCCACCGCAAGTGTATTATGTCATTCATGTATAAATTACCAATGTGTAGAACTAAAAAGGAACAAGCACACCGGAGACCACTACGACGGATGTTTAAATGACTGAGAACCCATCGTGACCTAATTACTGCGCGGAGACTCAGTAAGTAAACTAATAATAATGCCTCACAACCGTCACTAATTCTTCCTACAGATTCAAAGCGAGGGTAGCGAGGACCTATGGAAGTAGTGCCAATGCTTAATGAAAAGTCAAATTCCGGGTTTCAGCCACATCGAGGTCTACACCGATCGCTCAAATGAGATTTACTACCTCTGCATTCGCTTCAAGAAAGATTATATCGGAGCCAACAAGTAATACTTCACAGAAAAGAAGCGCAAAGGCAAGGAAATTATGACACAGCAGGAACTAACCGCCAAGCTTCTCGGACATCATTCATACGAGAAGTTCGCATCAGCAGTGGATGGACTAAAGCTAATATACGAGCCTTCTCACCATTACGAGCAGTTTATCGCAAAAGAGAATGCTAAGAAGGTGAAGGAAAAATAAATGCAGGAGCGCGGTTCTAGAGGCGCTGTCGATGTTACCAATGACTACATGCTCGAGAGGCTTTCAGGGGGAGCACAGTCAAAGGAGGAGTTCATTCGCAAGAATTCAGGCGATGTGACCCAGCTCGTAGCCATTGCCAAGGCATACAGCTCAATGAACTACGCCGATCAAGTGATCCAGAAGTCCGGTGTCGCCATTAGGGAGAGGGTACCAATCATTACAACTCTCCAAGAATACATTGCCGATCTCAAGAAAAACGGTGATGACTCCAGTACCCCAAAGGATGCCGATCTACAAGCACTCGGCTACCTCCACATTCTCGATGCACTGTATGAGCTCCTAATCAAGCGCAAGAACAGCAAGATTCACAGCATCTGGATATACGGGCCCACCAATACCGGGAAGACAAAAATCACTCGTATTCTGGAGGAGATATTCGTGTGCGAGCAATACGTACAGTCCAATTCGCATTTCCACGTCCCAATGAAACAAGACAAGGCCGGCGAGCCACAAATACTTATCATGAACGAGTTCAATCTCCCGAAGGTATTTGGATCATCAGGGATTGCGGGGATGAAACGGTTAATGGAGGGTGAAGGGATGGCCATAGAGCAGAAGTATGGTGGCGTGGATTTCAGGTACACGGGGTGTTTCATAGTCATCACATCAAACACACTGCCGTTTAGTAAGATGGACCCCGAAGATGCCAATGCTTTCAAGTCGAGATGTCTGCTCTGCCAATCCGAGATACCGACACAAAGCGGGGAGGAGGCATTCCCGTTAACAGCGCCAATGGTAGCCCGGTTCCTTTACTCAAGATTTCAAACCGATCAGGGAGCCAAGAAGGCAGCCGATTGAGAACACCCAGTCGGTGGTCAGACACAGAGGAGAGATGTCTAGTGAGTGAACGCAGTATTAGCTAAATCTCCACATTGGTAATTTATGCATGAATGCCATAATACACTTGCGGTGGACCACCAAAAACTCCGGCCTGACCACCTGACCACTTTTTAATATATTAAATGATTTATTAATTAATTAAACTTTAAATCTAAATCAAATTAGTATTAATGGTAATCCTAATTCATGACAGTTATAATCAATATATTAATCATTTATTTATTTGTATTTCTTGAATTTCCTATTTTTATCTATTTTAAAAATATTAAAAATTGCTTTCATTTTTATCTATAAATTAGCATCTCTCTTTTTTCTTGGTTTTAGTTCCGAGTTGAAAACCACACATTTGGATAATTATTAATAAGAGATTTGTTTTTAACATTTTTATTAAAGCAATATACGAAGAAATGTTGTTGTTGATTACTAATATCGGGATAAGTTTAAGTGTTTGCTCAACAATCCCAAGTATTTTACAATAAATAGTGAATTAGTTATTAACTTCATGATGAATATCACGCTAAAACACATTCATTTAAGATGAACTCATAGAGAATAAAAGTAACATTAATATTATATAGTTATTAATATTATAACGATCCTTTTAAATAGCTGGTTTGGATTTCTGGCCTGAGCATAATATATGATTATAGATTATTAATTAAAATGAAGTATTTTGCTCTGGCAGATTATGATAAAGCCATTTATTTTATCGAAAGGTTAGGGATAGTCACTTTAAAACAAGTTATTGATCATTATTAGACTTTTATAATTTTTCAACCATCAATCAACTAATTCATAAGACCAATGCTGTATTAAAACTAAATAAATCTACATTTACATGAATTGCATATATATTTAATAATTATGTACTTCTTATTATCTCTACTACTAATTGTCAACTAAATTTGAGCAGACATTCTTCTCCTTATATCACAATATGAGATAAACATTATATTTATAGCACCTAGTGTAAATCTAAGGCCTGACATTTATAACGGCTTGTCCTTTTTTCTCTAAATAGCCTAGAGAATCATATTAAACCCCGTATTTCTTTGAGTATGCATATTCTCTTTTGCTCTCTCTCTACAGATTCCTTCCCTTTTCCCACTGTCTTCAATTCTTCATTCTGGGATGATTGCATTTCAATTTAACCAAGAGACTACTACTACTTCGTTAATTACTCCTAATTAAGGGAGCTGCACCGAATAAAAACTATTGAAATCATATTATTATTAATATTTAATTATTAAATAAATAAATAATTGTTTTCATTCACAGTATCTTTAAACCTAAAAGCATATCGTGATGTATCTTGACATTTCAAAGAGCTCAGATAGATGGCAAATGAATTTGGATTAATTGCATAAATGTGAGAAGTAGTGTTTAACATTCATAGACGATAAATTAGTTAATTATAAAAGTGTAGTGTTGATGCTATGATATTTATTCATATTTAATTATGCTAATAATATTTGCAAATATGAGATTGAAAGTATTGCTGTCAATTAAAAACAGTCCGTTTTCAATTAAAATAAACAATTAATACGATTAAATTGCGTTAAAATATTATTATATAAGTTAATATATATTCCTATGAAGCAGTCTTGTTGAATTAATCATTTGAATCTATAGATAATTACCTCCCTAGCTTTATCAGTCTCACCAAATGTAACTGCATCTTCCTCAGGATTCATATGCTTGTTTTTCAAGAATACAACCAGAATTTCTCTCAAACCATGAACTTTAGAGAAATTTTTAACTTGAATGGCTTTCCCTTTGGGTTTATTTGTACCTTGATTATTTCAGATTATCGAAAAGTTCACGTACTTTTTCATAAATAATAGTTATATGTAGATGAACAAACAATTATGTAATAAGTGAATTATATAATGCAGATATGTATGGTCAGAGGATTATAACTATTGATTCCCATTTGCTTAAGTGAAGCCTGTTTCTGGCCTGTTTACTGTAAACTTTATCACAGATTGGGTTGGATACAGACTGAACAGTGCTAATTAATATTTATTAATGTTTACTAATGTTTATAATTGTTTTATTTATATTTATGTCTACATTTATTTAAATAAATATTAATGATCATCAAGCCAACTGTCAGGCACATATCCTTAAATTAGCTCCCAGTTAGAGTCTGACACAATCTCTATTAAACCTAGGTCTAGGCTTGAACTTGGAAGGAACTCGAGAGATGGATTCCCTCTCCCAGCTGTTGACTTCACACTACGCTTATTTAGACAACTAAAGCAATTCAGATGCTGAAGCGATGATTTAAGTGCTGGTATCCAATCCACAGTTGATGGTGTCCGTGATGATAATGATGGAGTTTGATGTTCAGGGTCTTTCTCTACCACAAACTGGATTAACTAGTAGGCGAGGATGTGGCATGAATTACCCTTTAAATTAGATTGATATTATTTATAGGATAATAATATTTATACAAGAGTTAAAACAATTAAGTAGTTCTTTCGGAATTCTAACTGATTAAGGAAGTGATATAACTAAGTCTAAGAGCCAGATGACGCTAAGTAGCTTTTCGACTGTGATATTGCTGCCTTTACATGCCATTAATAATTTAAATAATTGCTTATCTTCCCGCTATTCATTTCAATGAGTTACATATAATTAATTATTTACATGTTTATCCTTTTATTTAGATTAAGACTGATCTTTCAGGTTGAGTTGAGGATTCATTTGATTTGACTGAATTACTATGATTTTCAAGGCATTCTCAGTTTGGATTGGGCCACTCTCTATCAACATACGCCTCTGTTCAATAAATGGTCCTGACTTTGCGAATTACAAATATTATAACATATTGATAGAATTGATAATATTTGTTTGTTTATTTATATACGATAATAATTTATTTTATTCAAAATAGTACCTTATATCAGTCTAATATAAGCAGTGATATCTTCTTAAATGATTGCTTTTGATTAATCCAAGCAGGCCCTGTACCTCACTAGGATTTGGCATTGTTTCAAGCTTAAGTTGCTCTCATCTTCTCATTCTGATCCTTGACTCTCTGCTCAGGTCTTCATTTATAAGAAATAGCTCATTGGGTTATTGCTCTATCGTGACTTTCATCAATACAAAATTATTACTTACACCAGGAGTTTATAATTATTATAACTTTATATGGATTATGATAACTTAGATTATAGAATTATTTATTCTGGAATAATTTTCTATTTAGTTTTGTTGCATTTAAATAGCTCCTACTTAAATATGTTTCTTGTCAAATTGATAAATAATTTGCTTGAATGTACCTTAGTGATGTTTCAAGGCTATATCTAGTAATTATGCTATAATTTAATGGAAAATAGAATCTTATTATAGGAAATTGAAGCCATTAAATTAACTAATTCTTGTCATTTATTTGAATGAGTAACTCAAAACATCAGGAATGATTATTTATTAATTATTTCATTTATAAAACAACAGACAATTCATACTGGTAGTCTCAATGCGTATCATGATTCTTTTTAAATACAGTTACTATTGTTTAAACATCTATATATGAGTTATGTTAGGGTGAATAGACCCAATTATTCATTCAAATCCATAAAGGAATCACAGAAAGCTCTTCGCTAACTTGAAATCTCCTTCAGAGAATACTCTGCTATGCCAATCATTCATCACTATTCCCTCACTCCAATCAATATAATCTCCCATTAAAATCTGGACAAGTTTTATTGTCAGGTAAGCTGTCATGGCTTGCTGCTTTATCTCAAATTGGAGTGCTAGATGCTTGCTTTCTCATAGTGTTACGTTTATAGGGGCTTGGATTACAGAGAAACTAGACAGAGAAAAGTAATTAATTGAGTCATTTAGATAATTGGAAATAAAATTTAAATTAAATAAATAGATGTTCTAAATATTAAATTTAATATAATAAAATATAAAATAATGATAATAATAATTAATTAATTAATACATTTAAAGGTCAGAGAGTGGAGCGCACGAACAAAGAACAGGTTTCTATTGGTGATGGTGCAAATGATGTTAATATGATTACTGCTGCACATATTGAGTTTGACTCATTCAGTCGTTGTGGTTGGCCGTTCTGATGGAACACACTGGCACTTTTAGCTGGTGTCACCACAGTACCTGACTCAACTGCAACTAAAAAAGAAATGGGTAAGTAAAATAATATAAAAAAAAGATATATTTACCTTGCCATATTTAATAATTTTGGCACCCATATATCATATGACCTTTAAATGTATTAATGATTACCTTGAGTTTGAGTTATTATATATTAGAGATCACATTTTATTATTAATCTCTAATTTTAATTTCTCTATAATCTAATTCAATCTAATAATAATAATTATTGTACATGGAGGACTCAGGACCACTCATCATTTAAATATTTATTAATATTTCATAGTTAGTTTCCATAAACCTATAAATAATAAAAATATTCATATTTATTAATAGATAAGGCACTTGTCTTGTCCTATTTATATACTTGTGTCTCAGCTAAGTATTTATTGGTTCTAGCCATTTAACTCGAATCAAATCCATGAATTTATTAATTAATTTCTCTATATTTTATTTTCTTCTGTGTATCTGAATAAGCTTCATTTTTGCCCTCTCACTTGTAATTGTTATGCCATTTTGTGGTTTCTGTGTTTCTAAGTTTTGAGTCTTGAAGTCCACTAATGATTATTTTATCTTAAAACTTAGTTATTCACTCTTTTACAATTTTAATGTGATTCTAATTATTATTTAGGGATCTAAGGTTAATGATGTCTTGTTGTTAGAATTTAGAATTTTTTACGTCCTAAGGTTTGGTATGTCCTTTGATAACAAAGAGGTTGTATTTGGCTAAGCTTACCATTCTTTAATGTCAACTCGAAAGATATTTAAATTGCTATAAACCCCTATAGTTAATTGCATGTAGATATGCCTTAGGTTCTTATAAACTTTATGTGGACATCTTTCAATTAATTAAATTATTAATTTCTGACCAGTTTTTGTACTTACATCCTATCAGTATTTGGTAATATACCGATTTTATGAAGTAGTTAGTTAATGCTGAGATACTATCAAATTCATCAGGATTTATTGTTTATTTCAGATCACTTGCTTTATTGGATAATCTGTTCAAATGACTTTTAATAGTTCTATCATATGATAAAAAATGTCATCTTCGAATTAATGCATACTAAATTGCTAGTCAATATCTCTATGTAGGTATGGTTTGCAAACCTCATCCGCAAAGATTTCCCTTTATTAATAGAACTGTTTTGAGATAAGGTTTTAAATATGGGGTATTATTGTGCTTTATTCAGGTATCCTTTGAGTCCGAGAAGAAATTACAACTTTTAGTTCTTCTGGAGTTAAGGTTTTTTGGGACTTATTCTAGTGCATTTGTGATATATATAAGGCTACTAATCTTCATGTAATTATGTATCTTGTAGAAATTATGATTATAGGGGCTAGTTTAACATAATGAACAGTGTAATGTTAAGTAATTATAATTATTTTAATTTTCAATTCATTAAATTTAATATATTATTACATATACTTATTGTTCTAATCTCCTATTATATCTGTAACCTTCTACTATTGAAAGTTTACTCATCATATTTCATAGACCTGTTCATGGAGTTATCGATGCAAAATACTAATAACTGTAATTTTTTACCTTAATAAATTGATTTTATAAAAATGGGAACTTAACTAACCAAAATTGAGTTAGCAAGTTCCAGTGGTAACTAAGTTTTGTTAAATAACAGCGTAATCGGACTAAATATACAAAGCTCTTTGACGATAGATTATAGCTAGTCCTATTGAGAAATGTTTTCAGATCGTTTAGCTGTTCAAAGTTCTTCAACTTTTAATGCAATCATTACCAATGCAAGCAGTATATAATGATATTTAAGAACAGGTTTCTCAACATATTGATTCCAAAGTGGATTATGGGATGTATAGTAGTATTATCAGATTACTATTGTGTTCAATAACTTAAAGCACTATCTTATAAACATTGTTGTAGATGGTGGAGGGATGTTTAGGCTGTTTATAAATACGCTCAATAGCATGTATGATTGAGGTTCGGCTTTATTTATAGTAGTAGAGCTTTGAGGCACTTAGAACTTCCTGTGAAGATAGGGTTTACTCAATTTCTAGTTTAATAATTTCTATATGAATTATTGTGGGGTGTAGTCAAGTTCATACCATTAGATACTTTGAATAACGTTTTATAGTATTTTTAAAATGCTTAATACTTCCTTGACAACATGAGTTAACGATTAATAATTAATTGCATTCAAACTAAAGAACAATTATTGGCTATAATGAATTTGAGTTAATATTACAATTAAATGAATTATAATTGCATTTCTCACCCCATTGTTTGATTAAATTATATTTACTTTTATACAATATTATATCAAAATTAATCAAATGATATATATATATATATATATATATATATATAAACGAAATAATTAAAATAAATCATTATATTTATTTAAGAAATAAACCATGTGATAACTGACCCTATAAAGATGCAATAAGCAATGATTTAACTTGCATTTAGCTACTTATAAGTAGAAGAAATCAATTACTTAGAGGTATCCTTGAATACTCATCGGAGTGATGAGGTGCCGACCGAATATAGTCAAAGTTTGCATCAGCTAACATATGATACCTCCATATTGATTGTTAATGATGCACCTCTTGCCATCATAAACCTACTAAACAGAAAAAAGACTTACATTTTATGTGATAAATTTACCAATCTTTATATTAAAAAATGTTAAAATGGTAAATTAAAGTTGTTAAAGGCTCTAAAGTGGGCAAATAAATTTAAGATAATGAAATACGATAATAAACAATTGATAAAATATATAAAATTGTAAAATCTTAAATAAATAATAAATTTAATAAAAATAATTAAAGACTACCAATATATTAAGTAAAAAAAAATCAGTAAATATTAAAAGACTATCAACTATAGAAATTTAAATATTTATCAAAAAACTATAATAATAAAAACTTTATAAGTAATTATAATCGGAAAAGAAATATGAGAAATTACATTTAGATTCGATTAAATATAAATAAATCTTCTCGGGCCTCATTCGTGGATATCCCGTGTCAAAACAGTGATTCTGATGGCGATTCGTGACAGCGCCGTATTTAACAGATATGTTAGCTGATAAATTTCAGAGGGCAGCTTTAATTTTTATAAAAATAATAAAATGTAGGAAAACGAAAATATGTAAGATTTTGTATTAAATAAAAAAATTCAAATATTTTAAAATTATTACTAATATTTTTTAAATAAAAAATAGTTGTTTTTTAGCATCAATAAATAAAAGATTATATTATTAAATATAACAATATAGTCATATGGGATCAAATATTAACAAGATTGTAATATTTTAAAAAGAAAATATATTTAAAAATATTAAAATTGACTATCATATAAGCTCGATTTTGCTAATTAAAATTAAGTAGACCCTATCATTGACCAAGAATAAACTATTTTCGTAAAGAATCTATAAAGATAAATGATAAAATGGACAAAGGGACTTAAAAAAATGGTCAGAAAGATAAGGCGCAGAGAAAAAAGAATTAAATAAGATACCAATAATTAACAGAAGACACAATAAAAAGGTGCATTTGAGGATAACAGTGATAAGAGCTCACAGTTGTCCATAGATGTAAAGGAATCCTCAAGAGAAGATCAAAAATGCAATTTTTAGCATGAATTTTGGCGTATTCCTCCTGCCCATAACTTCTTAGAATGCCTATCTCCCATAATTCTAATTATGCTACTCTTGCTCTTCGTCATCGAAATAGTCATAGTACGGCATCAGCTGGCCGTGTTAAAAATACCATTTTCACCGTCGGGATCTACGTTAGGAAGGGAAGGTGAGAAATCCAGTATTTAAATATAATACTATTTTTATGGATTATGAGGATCATCTCCTTATAATTCAGCTAATAAGTTAGATCTGAGGCTGTAATTTCACAGAGAGCCCAATTATCAGCTGCTCTTGAAGAGAAGAGTATTTGCTGGAGACAGTTCTCAATAGACTTTGAAGAATCCTCAAGAGAAGATCAAAAATGCAATTTTTAGCATGAATTTTGGCGTATTCCTCCTGCCCATAACTCTTAGAATGCCTATCTCACATTATTCTGAATATGCTACTCTTGCTACTCGTCATCGAAATAGTCATAGTACGGCATCAGCTGGCCGTGTTAAAAATACCATTTTCACCGTCGGGATCTACGTTAGGAAGGGAAGGTGAGAAATCCAGTATTTAAATATAATACTATTTTTATGGATTATGAGGATCATCTCCTTATAATTCAGCTAATAAGTTAGATCTGAGGCTGTAATTTCACAGAGAGCCCAATTATCAGCTGCTCTTGAAGA
>ARYC01012998.1:0-25921 GCA_000711775.1 Oxytricha trifallax
ATACTTGTGAATGACTGCGTTGTCCATGAGCAGCACGATCTTCTTCTGGGCGAGATCTTTGTCTGTGCGCAGCTGGCGCAAGGTGTGATAGAGGAAGTTCTCAAACAGCACAGCTCGAAGGCCCCCCCAATGATTTGACTAGAGATCAGCTGGTCCTTGGTGATGGCTGCCACAAAGCTCATCGAAAATTGCTATCTCTTAGTGGATTCCTTGGTGGTTGAGAGATTTCGAGCCAAGAGGCCGTAAGACCCCAACCGCTGGTTGACTTGCTGCTTCGCGATTGCGATCGGAGTATAGGTGAATGAGGGTAAGGCCTCAGCTGCATAGACTACAGCTTGGGTTGCTTGATTACTGCCCTTAATGGACGAAGGGAACTTAGAATCATCTATAGAAGTGTCAATATCCATAGAATTCGCTTACTTTCCTGTCGATTCTCTGTGATTTAGCTGCTGCTTTGAGGCCTGCTGGACAGCTGCAAGCGTCGGGGAGTGATGCCCGCCCAGTTTTCATTGCCATTCGCGCTCAATACCTCGCTACCCTTGCGTTGAGTATATTATAGTCTGAGACTGGCCAGGTTCTGACCAATGGAGTGAGAACAGAAGCAGATTTGAGAGGGGTTTATGGTTAGCTGCTTGATTTCTTGGAGGAGCTCTATATTCTGATCGCGCTGAATCGCTTCTGCAGGGATGTCTATTGAGCACTGCCCTCTTGGGCTTCTAGGATAGGTGACAGCTGAGTATACTGGTATTTATCGCTGCATTTGACAGGGGTGGCAGCGATGCTTTACTCCTTAACATCAAAGATATGCTGTCTCTAGGCGGAAGATTTCCTCCGTAACTTTGGAAAGATCGATTTCGAGTTTGGCCTTGAAATTTTTTGTGGAACAATTCCATGTCCACCCACTATTCGTGCAGTATCGCCAATTTAGCCTTCTTAACCTACTATAGAACCTTTACCATCTGAATTGACATCTTTCGAGCTGCTGATGACGCTGTATTCAAATAGTTTAGTAATATCAGCAATACTTACCTCGACTTCCAGGCGGTGCGTCAGAATTTCAGCTTTCAGGTCACTTTCATCTTGAATTGAAGCTTGGTTTTTCAAAAATGGGGTGTTCGGGGTCTTCATTTTATCATACTTTCTGGCCCCATTGATTATAGATGTGTTCGATTAGATGTTAGAGTAGCCAACCAGCATCTCGCCATACTGGATGACATCGTCGGTGACGAGAACCTCGGGCTTACCAACAGCAGGGGCCAGGGAGGAGTCAACTTATTGGTTTTCTTTGTGAAGGGCAGTTGAATTGAAACTCCATTCAAAACCCCAAAACCACTTAGTGAGGTTTATAAGTGCTTTTATTTGTAGGGTATAGTTGGGGTCTTATTGGGGTTAGTATAGAAATTAGGCCAATTTACAAAAATGAAATAGAAATTAGCGAAATTTAGGGTCTATTTATGATGAGTAATATTTAGATTTACTGCCTAAGCTTAGGTATGGTACAAGTATTAATATAGACTAAGCCAAACCTTTACTAAATTATGCAGCTATAGGAAAGTTATTACGCAAGAGTGCCTCAAGTGTTATATCACTGCTTGCTAGCTGTTTAGCATTTTAATTCTGGTTGTTGAACGCATCCTGCAAGAAAATAAAAGTTCTCTCATGCTCATATTGACTTTCTCTGCGACTCTAAGACTTTGAAGTATTGGCCACACTTTCCATTAGACTAGCGAGCTGTCATGTTTCATCGCAGGTTTCCTGACATGCGTATCTCTCCTTCGACTATAGCCAATATTTATAGAAGAAATGGTATTACTTTCAAGACTGTCAACAGAGTGAAGAGGTGATTGATTTTACAGTGCCATTTTATAGTAATAATTTAAACTATATATATGATTAAATGCAGAGAGCTATTACTCATAACATCAAGTTCATACACGCTGATGAAGCAGTGTTTACATTCAACACCTTTATTAATAAGTCTGGTATAAGAAGTATGATAATATAGAAGTCTATGATTAAAAAGTGAAGGTAGTCACCCATGCAATTTTAGCTGGTATTAGTGAAGATTCAGGTTGAGAGTTATGTTATTCACCCTCGCTCTATTAAGCGAGAGTAGTATATAGAGTTCCTACATAGGCTCAGAGAGAAGTATAGTAACCAAGAGATCATCCTGTTTGTTGATAACCTCTCAGTTCATAAGACTAAGGAGTCTAAGAAAGCTATTGAAGAGCTAAACATAACTCCTGTATACAACGTTCCTTATAGCCCATAATTTAATGGAATTGAATTTACTGGAGTTAATCAAGACTCACTACAAGAAGCTGCTGCTATATCATCTTATGCATGACTTGCCCATCGATACATTAGACATAATTCAAAGCATTTGTAAGAGAGTGAGCGTAGATAAGACAACAATTTATGCGAGAGAGGGAAGAATGAATTTTTATAAATAAGTTTTCGATTTAAACGAATAAATATATTCACATATTAAATTGGCCCATAAAGGGTTTGGCTTCTCTTTCTTCTCCTCTTCTTATGGCTTGCTTGGGCCCATATTTCTTCTCTTAATGCCTGCTCCTGCATCTATGTTCATATCATCTGGTTTTAGACATCTTTATAAAGCCTCTTGCTCAACTCATGAATTGTCTGCGACTTTCTTTCTCTGTGACCTTTGCATGCTCTTTCATAAGATATATACCAGTGCCAGATTTCCATACAAAGTTATATGTCAAAGCTTACTTGAAAAATAAGGATGCTTCTTAAGTTCCTCAAGCCAAGCTGAGCTTATTAGAATGCCTTGCTTTTTCTAGTCTTCAGGAGAGATAGAATATCGTTTCTTATGTGCTTCTTCAATTATTTCTCTGAGATACTCCTCTTTTATTGTACCAAGAACACCAAAGAAAAAGTTCCTCTCTGGTAGTTTATTAGAGAGTTTTTTCTTGGTAGGAAGGTAAACTGCCACTTCCTCATCTTACATGGCATCCTCATAAAGATTAGTGACTGAAATCTCGGGGTAGTTGGGAATTTCGATTAGTTTAATCTCTTTATTTTTAAAAGCTTTCTTCTCCTCACAAAGTATTGCTTTCAAGAATGAAATTTTGGTACCTTCCATCGTAGGAAGGATTAAACCAACTGTATAATATGTTAATAATCATCAAGTTATCTTACCATGTAAAGTTTGGTATCGATAGAGATCTTCCTTACTTCTGAATCTTGATATCATTTCTTGAGCCTCGACTCTTTTCATTTGATCATTGAGTGATTCCATCTTTGTTCCTCTCCCTATTAATGAATTTCAAATTATAACTTATAGACTTCTGGATCCTTTTGTTTAAAATCTTACTATTAAATATGGGCATCTTATAGGAGGTCAACCCTGCAAAGATACGTGGAGAAAGTTTGCAGAAGCTGTAACAAACTGCAGAGATTGAGCTCCATTTTTATCAATTTAGTTCCATTAAATTATTACTAATTTGTTTAAATTTAATTAGTACTGGTACTAAATTCGTTTAATTTTAATTGGTACCAATTTAATAGTACCAAAACTAAATTAGTAGCTAGTTTTAATCCAGTGAGGTTTTAATGGAAAAGTTCCAATGTGGTTTAAAACTTAATTGGTACCAGTACCAACCTGAACTTTATCTGAGTTGGTACCAGAATCAAAATGATTAAGAGTAAAATTACGAAAATTATACTTATAAACTGAGTATAAATATGAAGTCTTAGAGCTTAGATCAAACCATCACTAATGCTGTTGCAACTCCTATATAGTCCAGATATAGCTATAGAGGTTTTAAGAGCTTTATAATAGAAATTTAAATTTGAATTTAAACATGGCGGTCAACTTAAATCGTAGAGCTGCACTTTTAGGCAGGTCAATCAATGCTCAACTTTGGCTCCTCCAAGAAACCAGAAGTAATTTATATTGAAAAGGAGTTAGAGCTAAGAGCTCTAGAGTTTGAAACTGAGGTATTTAAAATTTAAGTTTAAAACAAGAAGTAGAGTGCTGAGATGGGTGTTTAAACATAAGTTGAATTGGTTGAAGAAGATAAGGATCAGCAACCAATAGAAAAAATTAAAACATTTTAATGTGAAGACTGCTAAAACTTCTTCTCAACTGAGTCTAGCTTGAAGAGGCACATTAAAGAGGTACACTCTGGCAAGGCCAAGATCTATTTTAAACATGAAAAAGTGGATGGAAGTACCAATGCACAACATGCATGAAGTCTTACACTCACTCAGCAAAGGTTAAGAAGCATATGCAAAAACATCATCTTAGCGAATTCTTGATTTAAGATTAGAAGACTTAACAACTTGTACCTGCCTAAAAGAAAATCAAAAATTCTTGAGTCTTAAAGAGACCTACAGGAGAAGCTCAAGAGACAGTGTCGCTTTGAATCAATGAACTAGCGTGCAGATCATACTGTTTTAGCATGCTTCCAAGCGAAAGCAATGAGTATTCCTGCATTAAATGCAATTGAACTTTGTAGCTGCATTTAAAATTACTTGCACATAAGTGTGCCTAACAAGGCAAAGCTTATAGTAGTTGATGAGTATGCATACAAGGTATACCCTTTCAGCTATCTCATAAAAAATGAGCAGTATTAAAATGAGTTTGCGAACGAATATATGATTCTTAGAGAGGCTTAAAGAAGAGATTGCAAGAACTTGCTTAAGCTAAATGGTGTTATATTAAGCTATGGTTTCATCGCACTAAGGCTCAAGAAATTTGAAATGACTTTAAGAGACTATCTATATCACAATAGATATCCTGATGACTTAAATGATATTCTTACAGATATGATTAAGGGTGTCAAGGAGTTGCATGAACTTGGATATGTTCATAGAGATTTGAAAGCCTGAAAATATTATGCTTAACCTCTGCCCTTTAGAAGTCGTAGTTATCGATTTCAATAGAGCCTTAAGATAAGAGATAGTGACTTTGGCGAAAGTTCTTGGTACTCCTGGATACTTCCCAATTAGAGAGAAATGGACTAATGGCTCAGTTCAGTGGGATGTATGGGCAGTTGCTGTTATCATATTAGAGAGCGATATGGAAAGTATGTCATACTTTGGAACAAAGCACGAGAAATAATCAATAAGTTTAGCAGCTAAGCATATAAAATAAGAAGAAATCTGCGATAAAATTAAGACGATAATTGAGATAGTCATAGTTAAAGCTCCAGCATATCCAAGATAATCATTAGATGACATTCTAGAACAACTAAAGACAGCGAGATTCAAGAGGTATCACAAAGACAAGTAGATAAAATGTGTTTGAGTTAAGCACAATAATAATCATTAAATATTCATTAAATTCATATAAAACCTGCATTTTGTCTACTAACCTCAATAAGACCCCATCTATACCCTACAAATCAAAGCACTTATAAACCTCACTAAGGGGTTTTGGGGTTTTGATGTTGCTACATGTAATCGCTCCTGAAGTTGGATTCATCCACTGATATTATCACTGCGTCCTCCAAGAATAGCTGCGCTAGCAGTCTTGACACCCAAAGCCTCTTCTCGTTGAAGGATGGGTCTCTATACTTCGCATTGGCGTTCTGGGCTTTGCCAAATCGTAAATGAAAACTTTCCTTGAGTACCTTTAATAGCGTAGCAACGCTGGGCACTGTGAGGTTCTTATATTCTTAGTCCTTACTCTGCAATTCAAGCAAGTTATGATGCAGGCGCCAGCCAGTGATCTTGTATATGCCTTGCTGTTCAAGTATAGTAGCAATCGCCTTCAGCAACAGCGGGTTGCCCCGGTATTCTTCCTCCCATTCTTGAGCTTTTGTTTTGGATTCAGCACTCTGTGCTCCACCTCATACTTGAACTTCTCGATTGCTTTGTATACAAATGGTCGATCCACACCCATTTCAAGTGCTATATCCTTGGGTTTCATGCCCTCCACCTTGTATTGTTAAACCACTTAGATTTTCTTTAGCGCCAGCTTCGCATCTCGACGTTTCAGGTAAGGATTCTTGGAGGATCCATTCATTGGTTTTTTGTTTGAGTACTCACGATTTGATAAATCGAAAACCCCACCCTGCTCTTTCATGAAGTCTTGCAGGCCTTATCACAGCTCATCGCTCTACTTGATCTGCAGGTTCTTTTGCAGTACATTAGAGTTTCTCTAGCCTGCATAGTGCTATGGCTTTCTAATCATTCGAAGGAACTGTTCGAGGCCATAACAAAGCTAGTCATGAGTTGCCAAACTTGTAATATCGACTAACGATGATACTGCTCACTCAACATTCTCCAATGGCAGTCGTATGATTTGTCCACCCAGAATGCCCATCGTTGATGGCGGCACCTACCATTGTTAAGGAGAGTACCTGAGGTGAAGTGAGCTTCACTGGTTTAGGAATTGAGGGGAAGTTGGTGGCCAGCACGACAAATGTCCACTTGAGTATAGTCTTCTACTATGGCTTCAGTGCGCTCTGCTTGATTTCCTCTAACTCTTGATTGCAGAGAAATCCAAAGTTCAGAATCGACTGCGATGAAAAACTGTGTTGAGAGTGAGAATTAATAGACTATTCATCACTTCTAATATACTACGACAGCTATTCCATGTAAGGAGGGGTTTTGGGGTTTTGAAATAAATTAAAATAGAAATATAAATACAAGTATGCACTATTAAAATCAGCAGTGTATAGTAATGATTGCTGTTGATAGAGGTATGAATTATATGTGATTAATTATTTAACATGCTGAATTTAAACTTCAATATAACGAATTCACCTAAACTCACTCTCATTCGTAAATGCACTCCTCTTTATCACCCCTTACAATCAAGTAGGCAGTTGCATGCTCGAAGCAGTGAGATTCTGTCACTGTTCCCATGTTGAGGGCTTTCTTGATTCTTGCCAATCTGAGTTACAGGTGGGGTGGTAGCAAATTCTAAGGTTGAGTCTTGCGCTGGCTGGTTCTCTTCGATACTTGACTCTTTAGATACTGTATAGTACCCTTGTGGATTTTAGTGTTCGGGTGAAGGAGGTGGCATATCAAAATCTCATATCTCTATGCTATAGATAGTAGTTCCTCGCCTTTGCTGGTCCTGATGTGAAAGGCTCTAAGGGACTTATTTTCATTTAACCACTTCTTGAGATAGGTGATGAGGCATTGATGCTGGAACGATGTGGACTTGTAAGAGAAACTCATGAAATGATTAGCAAGCCTTTGAAACACCATCGCCATGTACCATCCTCGCTCAAACAAAATCTTGGCATTCTGAATTTACTTTGATGATGGTTGGTAGGGTAGTTGGCCCTTGCGGGGTCTCTCTTTATAGGTGCCAGGCCTCCAGCTGATATGTGTTTTTGAATGAATGAAATTAAACTTGGAGCAGCCTAAGAAATCAAAGATATCGATGTCGATTTTCTCATAGGTCCTTAAATTTTCAAGAGCCTCTGCACAGTTTGGATTCGTCTCGTCAAGATAGGCAGCGAATGTATTGTTGACACACCTAACCATTTGGCTGTTGAGGTAAGACTCAAAAATAGAACGTTTAGTCTCTTGCATCAGCCCATTAACTTTGGGGTTCACGAATTCTATCGTAAATAAGAATAGAGATATATATCTTACTTAGGGACTGTTCCTTGATTCTAGTATTTAATATATTAAGCATGGCTTGAGAGTATACTAAAGATTTTAGCTAATATATATTTTCTCTGGATAAAGTTATATGTCAAGTGTAAGGTATTCGAAATACACACCTTCAAGAATCTCACCTCTGGCGAGAAGCTGGTGTTGCATGCAGACCTAAATTATTGAATATCGAATATAATTACTGGCTTTGCTGGAATTGGAACATTCTACAATGGTTTGAGCGTGCTAAGAATTTTCCAGTGAGGCTTCACCTTAAGTTGCAGCTGCTTGAACTCCCATGCCTTCTCTGGGAAGTTTAAGAAATCACTCTTATCAGGCGCTTGAGTCTATGGCACTATTTTAGCTGATATCACACTTTAGACTTTCATTTCTATTGGTGTCTATACCTCCAAGATTTACAAAGGCTCTTGATTTTGAGTGTGATTTTGAGCGAATGCCTGTTCTAGCTTCTCTTCTTCAAGCTCAAGATTTACAGCATGTTAAGAAGCAATGTGCTTCTTAAGGGATCTCTTTAGTAGAACTTTTCCACATATTCCACACTGTGCTTGTTAGGATTGACTCGCAGCGTTGATATACCTGGCATTGGAATTAAATTACATATTCTTACTTTTATGATACTGCACTTTGCCTTCCAACCTTCTACTTGCTCTGGAGGTAAGGAATCATATACTAATTTAACTTTAAATTATATATATCAGGGGCATACATTAATAATTGCTTGCATACTTGCATTCCAGTATTCCTATAGTTAATATTATCAAAAGTGGGAAATTTGTATAAATATAAAGGTGTCTGCTAAGGTAAGAGTAGTGTTAGTGTTGACTTTAGCTATACTTTACTTGGTTTTATAGATTTTTTAGATGGCATTAAAGTCAACTGGTGCAAATGATTAGGCCTCCATCGATGCATAGGTGATGAACATGATTAGAATGAAAATTTCAACAAGTTAGGGGCATAATTAGTTTAGTTTAAGTTTGATTATTTTGATTTAATTAAAAAATTATAACTTTAACATTAAAAACTTATTATATTTTACTCTTTTTATAAATCCTCCTGCTCCAACACCTCTCCTCACTCTCTAATTTAGCATATTTTAACGCGTACGAGTATTCTCGATACTTAAACATCAAAATTGCTGGAGCAATCGAAATATTTCAAGATTTTAGAGTGATAAATTTTGTATAGTAAAAATTCTATAAACCATCCATCAGATCGGTAGGTTGAGACCCCTAATTTCTGATATGGCCTTAAGACCAAACGACCCCTCCTCATTTCCCTCGGATGCATCATGGAGTTCGACTCGACCTCTCAGATCACTCCCAAATCTATTTCTAAAAATCAGGAAGATGGTTTGCAACATTACTAATACCATTTCCTTAAAGGAATACTAATACCATTTGCCTAAGAAAAAGTGGTCGGAACCGCGGATTTAGAGGGGGGGTTATTATAATATTATCGGCTAGAACCAAAACTACTAGTAATACCCCTTACAGATTATAGAGTATGACTTAAATGATTTTACAAAAATTATTTTCCAATCTCCTCCCCATCCCACCATCCCAACCCAAACATCGCTAATACACTCTAGATCGACGAGAGAGAAGGAAAGAAGCCGATTAGTGGTGGAAGTGCCTATATCCCATCTTGAAATGTCAGGGCGGTCCTAACGGCCATTTTGGCCTTGAAATTTTCAAAAAAGTGCCTCCTCCTCACCCTTTGAGTCCAGCTCAAGCCCATGTGATATCTATGGCGGCTAATTGACCAGGATCATTGATAACACTGTTCATTACAAATAACAAGTAATTATACGACAGTTCAACTAATAGGAGGGGTGGTAGGCTTCAAATACCAGGCAAATGGGGGCTTATTTGGACTTATTTGGCCTTAAGACCTAAAATACGGAACTTTTCCGGAACAGCACTTTGGCTCGGCTAACTTTATGACCCCTCCACTTGAATTTAGGAAATTTTGTTAGGATAACTAGGTATTGGTGCTGTTGATAAGAAAATAACATTAAGATATGGTAGAGATGATAGAGTAAGCTTAGAGGGCAATAGACCAGCCCAAAAAACGGGCTTTAGCTTGGATTTTAAGGTTAAAGTGAAGATTATTACTTAAAATTAATACTATTACTATTCAAACATGCCTCGCTAAGGCTCGATTGCTTTCAAGCAACCCTTCCCCAGTGCAATAAACACCAGAGATTGGCTGCTCTGGCTAGAAGACCCCTCGACAGATAAATATAGTTGTCAGAGTCAGGTCATAGCCACTCAAAAACCCTAAAGACTTAAACTATGAAGTAAACAAACAACTATATCACTGTGAGCCAGGTATAAACCTAGCCACCACTTAGCTTAGGCAACGAAGAAACGAAGTTTAAAACTAACAAACAAGCAACACAAGAAGTAAACCATAACACGTGAGCTGCTGAAGAGATCTCACCTGTTGGTGACCTATAGTAGTAGAAGAAGTTAAGAATATGAATAGTACTTACCAATCCCAGGAACATTTCCTTTACTTTAAGTAAAAGTAGCAAAGTTAGCTAAACTCAGACCAGCCTTTAAGTTCCACCCCAAAACACTTTTAGTAGTAGTAGTACCAGCAACAGCCCTTCAAAGCCCTCGGCGAGGATACAGCCTGAGAGGTCTTACGCCACTTCGGCCTTCAGGGTATGTACCCCAGCCCTTGAAGTGAGAGTCACTTACAGAGCTTAGGATTGCTGGGATTAAAGTCAAGTTTACTTGAAGTAAAGGTTTGTCAAAGTTAGTCAAATTTTCTATAAGTTGAACTTAAATATCAAAAAGTTGCTCAAGGAGCTAAAAACCAAAGTAAAGTAACTAAAAGCTTAAATTAAAGTACTATCGCAGTATTTTGAGCTAGCAGTAGCTAGAATTGAACAAAATCATTTAACCATCGGTTCCTCCAACTTTCTAAAAAATAATTATAGAGGCTTAGCCTCCGAAAATTCGCGAAAATTCCGAATATTTGCTGAATAATTTTACTAAAGTAAAGTTGGAATTAATTATTTTTATAATAATTAAAATTTTTGGTTTGAAAATCATTAGATTTATTAGTTTGTGGTGGCCACCACATTTGTCTCCTTATTTATTTTCTTAACCTTTTAGATTGACAGCAGCAAAAAACAGCAGAGACATAAGCAGCATGAGCAATGATTTCAAAAACTTTAAGGTAAGTATCGTTTCAATTAAATCTTTTAATATTTGATTATTGTTTAATTTTCTTTTAGATTCAGCAGTGGATAAGCTAAAATTTTTGAAAAATAAATCGAATTCAAAATTAATCAACATTTTCATTCATTGAATATTTAGCAAAACTAGAATAAATGTTTTGACTTTAATGGCGAATCCTCAGATTCATCTACCATTCGTTCTAATGTTTGGAACCAACTTGGAATTCAACATTTTTAAGCTTCCCATTGATATTTTCCTACTTGTAAATATATTGTAGATCTATCAACAGTCTATTTTAACATCTAATTAGCTTAAAGCTAGGAATACTAATCTTGCTTAAATTATAAACCCATTCAAACCTCAGCTCCAAAGTAGGACCAAACAGAGCTTTCAAGGTATTTTCTTGTAAAAATCCTCAAACTCATTAGACTTGTAGCCTTAACTCTGTTTTAACCTGTTTATAGCCACTTCTAGGGGTCTGACTTAAATCTTAATTAATAAATCTTAATTAATTCTTAAATTTAAATTAAGAAAAGCCCGCTTTTTTATTGGACTTTTAGTCGCCAAATCTGAGGTTGGAGGAGGAAGGGCATTAATTATTTTTACAAGCTAAGTTTACTCAAAAGAGGCCAAGGCTCGATTCTACCTCTTCAGAATGTTCCAACTCTATAAGAGATTTCTAACTATAAAATATCCACCTTTAACTATGTAATTGTAGGGTTTTAGGTATTAAGACTGAGCTTTTTTAATTAAGAATGAATTAAGACTCAATTAAGAGCGCTATTAAAATCTTAATAATTTAAATTTAGAAATTTTACCTCCAAAATTAAGAAAACACAGAAACCTTAATGAATCACTCAACACACACATCACTATCAAAATAATCTCTCTCTAACTTTGAGAACGAGCTTGAACAAGAAAATCAAAATCAACAAATTGATACTAGCGCCTTTTAACAGTAGGAGTCAATTCCATTCAATTAACCATTTGAAGTAAACAGTCAACAAAACAATAGTCATAAAAAAAGAGGGAGAAAAGCTGTTTATGATGGCGCCCAGTATCCAGATTTAATTGACAAAGCCAAGCTCATCCTACCACAACATAATTATGACATCTCAAAGCTATTAGAGCTTGCGAATTCAAACCCCTTAAAGATTCGAAGGATCTCCCTCGTTTTATAAGTAAATATATCCTCAACAAGACGTCCAAGTCTTTCTCCAAATCCGTAAGGGCTTATTCTGTGAATGGCCTTGAAGTCCCTCGAAAAATTAGGGATGAATTGAGCGCTCAGCAATAAAAATACGTTCCTTTTTAAACAAACAAAGGAAACTCATTCGGTTAATAAAATTCATTAACGCCATAAGCAAACTACGGTGCGAAAATCTAATCAGAGCTAACTTCGAACTATTTAAGGGAATACATGCTCTTGAAGCCAACTGAGCGATACCAATTTATTGAGGAAATTTGTCAGAGAAACAGCTAAAGCTTGTTGGAGTTTTTAATAAACTTAAAGACTACATGCTCTTAAACATTTTGTGAGGGCATGTTTGGTCTTATTCATGAACTCAACTAAAATTCGAAAATGGACCTGCAAATAAAAACAAGACTGTTTGTTTAGTCATTGCTCTATTACATAAACGAGTTAATTGTCATAGAATAAGACTTGCTTAAAAACTCGATGGTCTTACTGGCTTAAAGGCCAAATTCTGAGTAAACTCTTGGACTTGCTAATTACATCTTCATAAATGAAGTTGAATTCTTCTCTCAACTGTAAGAGGAGTTAGTGCTGCTAGATAGCAAAAATATCGGAATTATTCCGTTGATGGTTGGTACATTTGCATAGTTCCAAGTTGATGCCCAGGTAATAAGGTTGCTGCCAAATACTCTGCAGTGCTTAAACAAGCCATTCATCTAAGTTTTAAAATAAAACAAAGGGCTGAGGTTAATAGGAGAAATTCCTGTTAATGTTGTTGGCGATTTTGTGTAAATATGCGCTCTGAGTCAATCAAAAACCTATTTAGACCTTGACGCTATGATCAATAGTATCAAAGACATATTCATTAAAAAATGGGAGTATCTTGACCAGAGTGACTTTTCATTGTTGATAGCCCAAGTATCAGTTGAACTCAAGGAGCGCAATCCAAACTGGATCGGGAAACTAACCGAAATTGTGAACGTTGTAAGATAAGTTACCTTTATTTAAATCGAGAAGGGGATAAAAAACCGCCCGGATATTATTGCTGACTTGATCAGTGGAAATTAAATAGCTTTGAAACAGATCCTAAAAAACCCAAAGCAGGTTGAGGATTTAACTGGTTAATAGTTTTACAAAATTGTTGGGAAATTTAAAAAGTTAAACAAAAGCAATGATGATTCTTTTAAATTTTGATGAGATCTCCAAGAAAATATGACATTGCAATGTGATCAAATATGGACCTTGGAGTAATAACTGGGTTTTAACTTTTTATCTTTGCAAAAGTTGTGACTCAGCTATGTTATGTGGAGCAAAAGTAGGTACCAGTTTATAAATTTCGGAATAGGAAATGGTAAGACTTTGTTGTGCGCTATGATAGGCGTGTCACTGTGTGTATAGAAGTAGCTTAATACGATAATCCTAGGCAAAAATGACTATCTAGTTTTACGGGACGAAAAAAGATTCATAATAGTAATCCTAAATAGTAATGTCAAGATTAATTACAACCAATATGGAAATCAGCTAGGAGTTTACTTTATGACTTAAAAATATTTTGAAACCCAAACAAATGACCAAAATTTTTTAAGCTTTTTAAGAAACTCTGTGTTAATCATAGATGAGTATGACTTGGTAATATTTGAAGGCTCTACTTAACTAATGCCAGATTGGATAAAATTCTTTAAAATTTGCTCATAATTAATTGGACTCAGTGTCTCTGCTCTTTCTTAAAAGGAGGAAACTTGCTTATAGATAACATTCAAGCAAAAGGAAATTAAATTCCCCTTGTTGAGTATGCTGAAGAGTGATCGCAAATCCCAGCTATAAAAATTATTGTATAATGGAAGTCAGCAAGAATATTGTAAGAGTATTTATGAACTGTGCATGAAACAAACTTTGTCAACACCTGTAATTATAGTGTCTTCGGGGACATACTCTATCATTGAGTAATATTTCAAAAAGTTCAACGAACTCTAGTTTTACAGTATGAAGGGGGTAAAAGGGTCGAAGGTTGATGCGTACCTTGAGGGAAAATTTAAAATATAAAATAGCAACAAACGGTATAGCGTCCTATTACTGACTGAAATTCAAGGTAGGGGTACAGATTTGCCCACCACAAAGGAGATTGAGGATAATGGAGGGCTATACTTGATTATTAGCGATGTATTCTCTAAACGGCAAACTGAGCAAATAATAGGGAGAGTTGGTAGGCTCGAAAACAAGGGGCAATACAGACACATGATATTAATTAGTGGCTCACAAGATACTGTTGAACAAGCAATACAGTTCAGACAAGACTTTCTGGAAAATGAAAGTCATATAAAATTTTCAAAACTCTAAACAATATTGAGCTAATAATACGAACCAATAAAGTAGAAAGAGAATGAAATCTCAGCAGTTACAACTTCAATGAATGAAAATTAAAACCTAGATTAAGAAGAAAGGGAAATAAGTGCCTTTGAAGATATCGAAATCGTAGAGAGCTATAATTAAGCTTAACAAAATAAAATTACAAGTCCCATTACTTAGAGCCATGGTTAAAATGATTTAAAGTAGAAGAAGGGTGTAGAATATGTTCTATAAATAGAGAATAATTAATCTACAGATGCTGATGTTGGATGCTTGAAACAAGTAGCCGAATAAAAAAAGCAAGCATAATCCAAGAAAGTTCAGAAAAGAGAAAACATAATGGAGATAGATCAATAAGCCAAAACCCAATCAAGCATTAGTTCTAATTTGAATTAAAAAAGGGTGTAAAAATCAATTATGAAATCTAACGAAAAAAAAATAAAAACCTTAAAACAAACTTAGAGCCACAAAGAGGCTAAGTGAAAGATAACAACGATCATATTGTTGAGCCAAACGTAACTGAAACTCCAATGAAAGCCCATAAAATGCAGAGGGAGAGTTTATCAGGTAAAAGAATGACTCGAAGTAGATAGGTTTATTGACTTAACCACAGTAAATGTATGCTAACATGGGATGTTCATAAAAAAAGGGCTTAACTAAAAAAATTAGTGCAATGTTTAATTAGTTTTTAAATAAGTTAACAACCTAAATATTATCTTCATTCTAGTCATTGCATATTATTGTTCGAGTCGTTGTGGTTGGGGGGTGGCATAAGCGGGTTCCCCTCTTCATTGATAATTCCACTCTAATGTAATTGCATAACTAAATTTTTATAGTCATTTAGCTCATCTAATTATTCTTGGAGCCCAGTAAGCTCCTCTCTCACTCGTTTGTTTTGCTATAGATACTTCTACTTGCTCTGATTTAATTGCTGCTCTTCATGCTTCACCTCTTCGAGCTCTTTCACGCGTCTTTTTCTCTAAGAACTGGGCTTCAATAGGAATGCAGATCTACCCTTGTGAGCTATTTTAGATAAGTTAAAATAAAAAAATTACTGCTAAAGCTTAGGGTGTTATTAAGTGCCTGTAAAAACTCAGGCCTCATTCCAACAATCATATTTTAAGACTTATTAAGTCTATCTCTTCGGTTTTCTTTGGCTTATTGAACCATCCTCTAAGTTCCTTATGGGTCAATAGTCATCATGACATCACAAATCCACTGGCGGTCCAAGTGATGCCAATCGCATTAGTCAGGTAAGAATTACAGGATCTGTTAGTTCTGCTAAGCAAAGTTTATGAAGTCATCGGAGGTGAGACCCTCTATTAAGGAATTGCAGTCACGACTACCTCGTTTCTTCTTAAGTACTATATCGGTTATTGAGAGTATTCTTACGTTTTTTTCTCCATTAACGATGCTTTTAAGGAAGTAGATGTTGGTACATGTAAGCTTTGGCAAATAAGCGTTGCACTCCTAAGTGAGAAACTCATAGAGTTCCTTTTTGCTTCCAATCCGTTGCCTTATTAAGTTTACATTCACCTCGGCCGAGTCTGATTGGTTCTGCATGTAGTCCTGGTTGTAAGTACAAGTTTAAATATATTTAAAATAATAATTGCTTTTAACCTTAATTGTTTCATAATTATTAATAAATAGGGAGTATTTAATACAAAGAATTCTATGAGGCTAAAAAGTATTCTCTATATAGAACCTCGATTCCAGAAACAATAAATACTTTGCCAGAGCTATGGAACAAATCAATAAACTCAAAACAAAAATAACCGACTTCTTCAACAAGAAAAAAAACCAGAAGATGAATTTAGAGATGACGAAAGCTAATCATCTGAAGAAGAAAATTTGACAAACGACGTTTAAAATGAAATTCATCTTACCTTACCACCAACCTATTACAAACCAACGCATAGATTTTGCAACCTATCTAAATAAAGAAGCTTTGTATAAGAGATATTTCACATTTAGAAAAGCTGAGCCTTGACTAAATGACAGCACAGGGTCCCAAGTACCCTATTTAAGACCCTAGAGATGCCGCCTTACTAACTTAGGACTCTGTGGAGTCTTAAGGGTTGTTTGAATTTTGAGCTCTTATGCAAGCACTTTTGAAAGCAATTATAATAGTTAAGAGATACAAGAAGCTTACAACTTTGGATGAATCGCATCTTCTTGATTTACTCGAGGGATAACAAGATGTTAATCAATCCTTTAAGGCCTCGTTTAAAGGAAAAGTGCAAAAACTTATACAGTCTTTTGAATAGAAAAGTTAATCCTTAGCTATGAGTTAATTATAATTGGAATCCACAAATTCAAACTAAAGGGGAGGGGAAATAGTGACAAAATAGGATAACATTGTAAAACTCTTGATGAGTAATTAAAATATACCATTAAAAACCTTAGGCAAACGCTTTAAAGTGTCATACAAACACCTTAAAATACTATAAAGATAAACTTAGAATAACTTTATTAGTTAGAGCAATCAAACAAGACCATCCTTTAAAGCATTTACCCCCGAGTCCAGAATTTTATTCAAGAATATATTGACATCAAGTATTTTGAGTTGTAAATAGTTATTAAAGTAAATCTTGGAGAAGATCAACTCCAGAATTTCAATTTCTGCATTAAGGGCATACATGAAAAAGAAGCTAGGTTTTAGTTTTAGAAAATAATACTTCTTAAGCCCAAGAGTTAATATGATTAAATCCAAGCTCCAACGATAAGTTGCTGCATTCTATTATATATAGACACTATATGAAGGGAAAATAATAATAAATAATGACGAAAGTTTAATAAGGTTTAGTGAGCATAGGTCTAAATCTTGGTAAAGAAGAGGGCGTCTGAATCACAGTACAGGATCAAAAAGGTTTGACTCTATTGGCATTCTTGCTGGACTATCATCTGATAATAATGCTTATTTTACAGTCAGTAAAGGCAAAACAAATAGCTAAATTGTTCTCTACTTTATAATGCAAATTATCAATCTCCTATAAAAGTAAAACGCAGATTGGAGAAGCACGACTCTATTTATGCTTGATAATGCTTCGTATCACAGAAGCGCCCTTATAATGAAAAAGCTAAGACAACTCAATATTCCGACTTTGTTTTTAGGTCCCTATCATTTCAATCTTGCGCCAGTAGAGAGATCTTTCTCTTAGGTTAAAAAGAAAAACTTATTCGACACTTTTTAAGGAGTTCAATTTTAAGATAGCCTCATAGCTAACAAGCAAGAATATAGGAAAAAGGTTACACTAAATTAACTACATACCATTGCAAGTATAATATAAGGCTTAGATACTCGCTGGGCTTTATCATGCTTTATTAATACAGTCACAACAGCTATGCATAACTTGGTTTTAACAGATATTTGAACGGACTTGATAGTCCAGTGCAGGACACTTAATTACCAATCTGCACTTTTTTTTGAGGGCTCAATTAGGTAAGTCTAATGATAATGAGATGTCAAAAACAAGTTTCATTACTAAAAATTATTAAACCAATTTAATCTGGTGTTGCTATTAATTTACTTCAAAAGTTCAACATAACTCAATCTAAAACATCTTATAATAAGTTTCAAAAAATTATTAGCTAAAGAATAGCTAATTTAAATAAGGTATCAATTATAAACAAAGTTTAATAAATTTTTATTTATAAAATAAAGATCAAACAACTTTTTAACTTATTAAAAAGTAGAAATTAAATTTAAAACTCATTAGAAATTACAATTGTAAATTTTCTTAAAGGGTTTTAGGGCCGGGCTAATAAGCCCGACCTATATGAGCATATAAGCTCTAAAATAAAATATTTAATTATTAATGGGAATTTAATTCTGAATAATAAACCAATTGATTTTCAGAACTTAATGAAATTAATTGGGTTTTATATTAAGGGCTGTAGAATATTTTATATTAAAACTCATAATATATTTTTGATAAAATTAGGACAAAATCAATAGACTTTTTATAGCAAATTTAATTTAATGTGATAATTTGATTAAAACATTTTTATCATACGTTGAGCTTATAAGCTCAGACAAATCGAGCTTATAAGCTCTATAAAGAATTAAATAATAAAAAATTTAAATAGATTTATTGATTACACACATTTAATTAAATTAAAATAGTTTAGGTAAATTTGAAGGTGCTGCTAATATTTTTTGTATTGTCTATACATGCAAATTATAATTCTTATTTTTAATTACAGCATTCATACTTTTAGAAAATCAATAAATTGAATTGTACTTTTAATTAAAACTTTTATTTATAGCTGAATTAAATTAAAAATTAATCATATTTATTTTTATGAGCTTATAAGCTCATAAATTTTGGGCTTATAAGCTCGGCCCCAAAACCCCTTGTAAATTGAATTTTGATAGAATTTGTTTAATTAATTGACTCTAGTGTTTTGTTAATTTTTATAAATGAACTTACTCTAAATAATTCTCTACTTTATGCTTATTATTAGATTAATGATCTCTTTTTATAAATGTAAAGCTAGAGAAACTCTAGCCATAATAATTACTATAATTAGTGTAGTTTATCAATCAAGAAGTGCAAACGATCATCTTTATAGAGTGAAACTTTCCAAGCTTAAACTGAAAATAAATTAGCAATTTATTGGTAAAAAAACTGTTAAATGTATTAAAAGTATGGAAATAATTTGAGAACCATGTAGATTGCCTAGGAAAAAGAAACTTATTCTTCAAAAATAATAAAAAACAGTTTATTAAGAGTATAAAGATTTTAAAACTAACTTTTTCACTTTAAAATCCTAGATACACTTTCAATTATTTGAGGGCTTATTGGCTTTAATAATAAAAATTATAGCTCGTTTACCAAAATCTGTTGTCATCCAATTAGCAATTAGAGAGCAAAATCTTCGATGCTATATTTGTTTAAAAAATTAACTTTAAGCAAGAAAATTTGCTACAAAATTGAGAATAGTATAAAATTGTAGAAATCTAATCCAATTTAACATCTAGTTTGATATAAAATAAGCATCTAACTGTATTAAAACTAAGAGTCAATAATTTAGAAATAATAAATATTTAAAGACTTTTTTTTACACATAAAATCACTAACAAGTTTCAATAAATTAAACTATAACAACTTTACAAATAATTGTTAACCTCTCTTCTCAGAATATCACAATGGTTAAAACAAACACGCCAATCTAGTAGAAGAAACTTAATTATAACAGCTTGGTCAAGGAAAGGACAGTATATGTATGCCTATACTGCGAAAGTAACAACAAACCTGACTCAAGAGTGAATACAAAATCAATTACTTCTCACGTTTTGAATTGCCATAAAAACATACTAATTAAAAATGGGATTCAAATTCATGGATTCAAGATTAAGAAAGATAGAGATTATAGAATTACAGATGAAAAGGTTAGTATTTAGAAAGTCAAAGCTTCAAATTAAATCTCGAAATCAAATTAATAAGAGTACAAGTAAAAATTGTAATTAATTAACAATGGTTATGAATCTTATGAGAGTGAGAATAATTCATAAGATTAATTTAAAAATGAGTTTAATTAAGTACTTCAGTAGTTTAAAAATCAAGACTTCTGCAAATAAGTTGGGTATTTAAAAAATAATAATAACAAACAGCCTAATAATGACATTTTAATACAAGAACAATTAAACTGTAAATCAATAATTATTCAACATCTTGTTTAATCATCAAAATTAGCCAAGGAAGGTAAAAAGGCAGAAAAGCTTATAATTGAATATATCGATCCATAAAAGATAAAAGTAAAAGAAATAAAACAGCTTTAAAAAATTCAAAACTTGAGATAAAAAAAATTGAATTTACTAATTAAAATATTATGCAATAACTGTTAGAATTCTAAGAAGAAATAACTGTGAAAGACATGGAATCATAACTTAAACAAATATTATTTATCAATAAATGCTTCTCATTCATCAATGAAACAGTCTAAGAAATTATTGGATTTTTAAAAGTACAACAATAGCAAATCAAACTGGAAATTGTAAGCAAAATCAAAGACTCCCACGATCAACATATTTAGGATTTATAGTAAAAAATAAAGAGCGAAAGGAAGGAGTATGACTAAATTCTTAAATTGTACTCGAATTAATTATAATAAGCTGAAATAAATTTAGAATCACTCAAAAACTTTGAATAAAAAATTCCTTCAATTCCAATAAAAGCTGATTTAACAAAAAGTGGCACCTGTAAGAATATTGGTGAGGTTCACAAAAAAATTACAAATAAAAAATTTTAAGTAGTATCAATTGATTTCGCCTGGGGAATAAACTTTACTACAGAAACAGGACAGGACTTCATCCCATATAATACACTCTCGACTGAGAAATTATATAACCTAGAAATAGAAGACTTGCAAGATGAGGGGATATACTAATGTGGACTGTCGCTAAAAATTTGTGGATGCAATTGCATTTATGCTTCTCAAGGGATATAGGTAAGTTAATTATTACTTTAATAGAAAAAATTTAGAATAGTAGACAGTATATGCTGGATCAAGAAAGGGTCGTAGAAAAAATATAAAAAGAGGCCAGGATTCCATTTAAGGCACAGCAAAGAAATTTGCCTTGTCGGACTAAAAGGAAGCATACCTCCTAACATGAACGCCTTTTCAGCTGATGACATTATTGAAGAGGTTCCAGGATAAAACTCAGAAAAGCAGGAAGCAATTAAAGATATTATGGAGAAACTTTGTCCAGGTGATGGTACATCGAACTTTTTGCTCGAAAGAATAATTTAAGGGAAGGATGGGTATCTGTAGGTGATGAGCTCTGAACAAATTATAATACTTGTTAATTTACAATTAAAATTCGATTTATTTTTCAAAAATTTTAGCTATCAGGATTGGAGAACACAGTATCAATTTGAGATTCAATAATTCAAGGTAAGTATCGTTCCTTTAATTCAATTTAACTTTTATTTCTTGTTAATTCTTACTATAGTTCAAGGTTGGAGAGAGGTTGGGTGGAACTCCCCACAAAGAGATAATTTACGATAATTTACTTAATACGCGCTACGGCACCCACACTTTACGAGCTACGGCACCCAAATTACGAGCTACGGCACCAACTTTACGCGCTTCGACACCCAACTTACGAGCTTTATGCACCCACTTTACGCGCGCTTTTCGCACCTTACGAGTTGTCTGATTTGATTTAATTAGGTGGCCACCATAGGGAATTAGGTTAGTTAAGGTTTAGGTTGTCTGGTCTGATTTATCATTATTCTCACGGCTTGTCTGAGCTCAGTCTATTGCTGAGCGAGGGCTGGCTGCTAACTTGACAATCATAAATCATTTCAATATTTATTTTGATTATTAACCCAAAAGTATTTGGGATTTTGATTTTGAAAGATTATCAAAGTTTTGTTTGAATTAAAGATTTTGATTATCAAAATAAGTATTAGGGTTCAGATTTAATTTTAAAAGTTGTTGTAGTAGTCTCTCTTAGTTTAGTAATTTTATTCCTGCCTATATTTTATAATAAAATCTTGAAACTTACACTCGATGTTCTTAGATTATTCTTATAGTGTCATGTGCAAGGTCTAAAACCCAAAACCCTTTAGAAAAAATGATTAGCATGTTTTGGGGTTTTGAAATTAATTTGATTTGACTTACTTGAATTTCTAAGCCAAAAGTGAGTAGTAGTTTAGAACTCGCTGCCCAAGCTCTGTAATTCTGCTTTAACACCCACTCATCCTCAGCCCCTATGGCTGGCACTCTCTGCAAGTTAAGGAATGAAGCTTACCTACTTATCCTACTTCATGCTTCTTTGCCCTCCCTCCCTCCACAAGAAACTCACCAGCTCAATAAGTTTTCAGCAGAGCTGCATCGTAAATCTCGATCCTATACTGGATTGACTGGCATTGTAATGAGAAGCAAGTTGATATCCTTACCTTCTAAGCAGAGAGTACCCATTGAACACTGTAGCTTTAGCATGTAAAGCAAGCAGCTCACACCAGCTGCTCCAATTGCAACGCAGACCCAAGTCTTCTGTATGTTGTTAATGATATAGGCAGATATTTACAATTGTAGCTTGGTCAAAGCACAAATCGCGGAGTGCGATGACTCGAAGTAGAGAGTTGTAGTAAGCATAGCAAGCCAGCACAGCACAAATAGCATCGCACTCTTCCACTTCCACGTTGTAGGCATGCTAAGCATCATGAGCACAGATAATTCACGAGCAAACCAGCCTCAGCAGTGAGGCAGCCTCAGTTCAGCAGATCACGACGATTAGTGCATTGAATTAAAGTTTTATATGCGTGCGAAATTAATATTCGATGGGTTACATCGAGAGTGAATTAGGGAAGTGAATTAGGTATTAAATAACGTAATTAAATCAAAGACTCTATATCATCTGAAGGCTCTGCTCTCAAGTGCCCCTCCTCTCTCTCCAGCATCAGCTGCAATGCCTCCTGCTGATCAAGCACAGCTAGAAAGCATGTATGACTCGCCATAGGCAGGAGTGATGAGCACTCTCACTGGGTCGTTGTTTGAGGAGGCTACTGTAAGTTTGAACTCGGCTCCACTTTACACTGATGTTGAATTCCTCGCACTTGCAGAAGAGGTCACCTTTATGATTCTCCACCTCGAAAGCATCATCTTGCTGCAGGTACTTGCGTTTCCTGTACACCTGCACCTAGTAAGCGTTGGGCGTGTTGTGCTGGGTAGACGAATTGCAGCCTGAGTGGTTCGTTCAGCTTGTCTCTGTAGTTTAGCTGTACGATGTGTGCGTCCTGGTTTTTAATTTACTAATAATTAATAAGTGGGGAATTAGAATATAAAGCACTGTTGTAGTGTACAAGGAATTCAGGCATTTGAGATAAGCAGAGACTTATATTAGTAATAATAACAACAATAATAGTAGTAGCAATAATAGTAACAATAGTAATAGCAGCAATAACAGCATTAGTAATAGTAAATGCAGTGATGAGTTGATTTAATATAAAATTATGGTTGGGGTCTTAAAATGGAAATGTTCCATATAAGTTTGATTAGTATTGAGTATTTAAATCTAAAACAGATTGCTTTCCTCTCATTTCTGTAAGTGTTAGGCTTAAGGCTAGATCCTGCTCTGGATCAATCAAACCCAACCCCTTAATGAGGTTTATAAGTGCTTTGATTTGTAGGGAATTTGTTAGGGGTTGGGATTATTAATAGGTTTTAAAGTGAAATTTATAGTAAATGTATTTAATTTAATCACTCAAAATGCACTTTTCGATCATGTGGGAGAGGTCTGAAGTTTATCTTACTTAACCACAACTCTATCTGCTCTATTGATATGTCTGATCTTGAGTTTGGTTTTATTATGATTGATTCTGCCATATGTTTTATTGATTGAGATACTTTAGTTTTGTCTATAAACTACTTTATTCTTTACTTAGCATCTTTCTCGCACCTTGTAGAGTAGTAATCGTTGCGAGGCATATCGCACTCTATTATTATTGCTGCTAAAGCCCACACATCCCACTAAAAGTCACCATCTCTCCAGTCTTCTCTTTCTGGATAATAGCCTTGAGTTCGCATTACAGTTTCAAGCCTTGAGACTTCCACTCTTTAGGCTCTGTTGAAATCGATTATTGCTACTCTTACTGGAGAAAAGTTTATCATAATATTATCTGGCTTTAAATCTCTGTGAACGCTAACTTATGTAGCTCTCTTATACCTTCTAAGGTTTAAGTTGCTATCAAAGCAAGCTACTTATGATTCCTTTGATCACTAATGAAAATCTCTGAGGGTCATTTCATAGAGTGGGAGTCTGAAAGCAACATGAACTTTGGCAAGTAGAACAGCATCTAGCTTGATTAAGTACTTACACTCTTTAAATTTTGCTTGAGTGAGTACTTGATACTCATGAGTAAACTCCATCTAATATTTATCATCACTTAAGAGATAGTTGAAAGGATAAACCTTGTAAGCATATTTATGATCATTGATAACTTTCTTATCAAAGGAGTCCTCTAGAATTAGATAACTTTAAAGAGAAGTATCTAAATCTATCTACGCAAGAACTGGTATTTTCTTGTATTGAATTTTGATCATGATTTTTGTGATTTCAGAGGCTAGTTGGTTGCGTGCCTTCTTTACACACTCTAACTCACTTGCTTGTTAAGGCATTGCCACTTTAGAATATTCCCTGGATTTTCTTTTGTTGAGAAGCTTCAACTCAACTTCATGCTTTTAAATTTCTATGTCTTTTTTGTGAGCTTTTAAAAGAAGTTTCTTCAAGTCTCTTGTATGAGAGTACTACTTATGGCACTCAAAGCAATCATACTTCCCATCGATTTTGTCATGCTTTAAATATACAGTAGACTTGGCTTCTCTATGCTCCTTCATATGTCTATACCAGCTTGATTTATGAGCGAAATCTCTCTCACACAGCTCACAAAAAATATACTTCAACTTCTTCAGTTTGTATAGGAATTTCATTAATACCTTTCTCCTCCTCTCTGTCTCCCACACACTTGTTTGCCATTTATTTTCTATTATTAATTTCTATTTTAATAACAGAGACCTCAAGTGATAGTACTGGTAGTTCTTTAAGAGAGTTCATCTCAAAGCTATCACAGTTTTAATTGCTGCAAAAGGTTAGTCTCATTTAGTTTGATGGAAGTGCTGTTGTTTTTCTTAAAATGTTAGCGCTCATATTTAAATTTGAATTTAAAATTATAAAACTGCCTCTATAACTGAGAGCTTATATGATGGCTTTGCAAGCCTACAAGTTTCAAGGGAAGTTTTTAGAGTATTAGAGAAGAAATATAAGTGTGAAGAGACAATCCAGCTCTAAATCTGGGGGAGGAAGTAACCATTTTTACAATCAATAATAAGTTGATTACAGCACGTACCGATTTAGGAGGTGCACCTAATTAAGTTACGTACTGCTTTAGGAGGTATTTATGATTAAATTTAGGGGGCTCCTAATTAATTGCTAGCATTAATTAATGCTCCTAATTAAGTACTAGCATTTTAGGAGCTGCTCCTAATTAAATACGTACCAATTTAAATTGAAAAATATGGAAATATAACAGTAGAAATTGATATCAATCTCTCAAGTTTGAAACCAGTTCTCAGAACCTTATCCATATCCTGCTTAGAGGTTGACCTCCTATAGGATGCCCATATTTAATAGTAAGTGTCACAGAGGTATATAATTGAAATCAATAAACTTAAATTTGAATATCATTTCTTAGATCTGTAAACAAGATGGAGTCAATGAATGATGCAATGAAAAGAGTGAAAGCACAATAATTAATTCAAAGATTTAGAAGCAAGGAGGATTTGCATCGCTACCTGGTGCAGCAAGGTAATGAACTCAAAGTTGCTTATCTTGATTATGTAGTTGGTTTGTTCCTGCCAACGATGGAAGGTACTAAACTTTCATTTTTAAGAGCCATACTCTGCGAAGAGAAGAAAGCATTGAAAACTTAAGATGTAAAGTTTGCAGAGATCCCAAACTATCCAGAAATTCTCAGTGACTAACTTATATGATGATGCTATGAATGACCCAGAGGTTTCGCTGTACTTGCCTACAAAGAAGCAGTTGTCAAATAAACTACCTGAAAGA
>ARYC01013001.1:0-10726 GCA_000711775.1 Oxytricha trifallax
CTTTTTGGAAACCTAGAAAATATGGTACTTGTTAGATAGAGAATCAAAAATCAGCTGGACTTTACTATTGGCGGTACCCCTCTATCGCATCTTCAGAACGAGTTAACACGATTTTAATTTTGACATTAAAAGCAACTAAACAAATCACCAAAAATTAAAATCGATTTATCTCACTCCTACGATGCGATAGAGGGATACCGCCAATAGTAAAGTCCAGCTGATTTTAAATTCTCTATCGAACAAGTACTATATTGTCTAGGTTTCCAGAAAGTTAACTGCCAGGAATTTAATATTTAATTTATTTTTTATTTCCCAAATCAAATGTACTACAATAGCTTTTATAAATCGTCAGTACATAAATTTCTTGAAGCTTCTTAATTTTTTATATTTTAAATTCGTTAATTTTCTGCCTCAGAGTTGATTAAATTTGAAAAAGTGTCATTTCTCTACTTATTAATTTGTTATTTATCAAGCATATTTAAGATTTTCAAATTCATTTTAGTTTAATTGTCTTAGGAATAATTTTTATTTGGTTTTTAATTCTAATCAAGATTCTTTAGCAATCTAAAATCTTAAATAAGTAAATAGTATAATTTAAATTTTTTATAAATCAGTTTGATCTTCTTAGTTTATAACTACTTAGTAGATGTATTGCTTTATTTCATGCTTTTAAAGCTTTGAAATATTATAATAAAATGGGCTGGTTATATAAACAAATACAAACTTTGCTATTTTTGTGAAAAAATTATTTAATCTATATCAAATCTAAAATAGATTAATAATTAAATATGTAATTACATGGCGAGAAATATAGGGAAATAGTTCTAATTATTGTAATAAAATATTGAGTTAATGGCATACAGATTTATCAAATTATCCTATAAAACGTTTGAAATAAAAATGCGGTATAAATCCTAAATCATCGTAAAATATTTAAAATTATCGAATTAAAATTAAATATGGATCTATAATTATAAAACTCTCATTTACTCTCATTAAACAAAACATTTTTACCTTCTCAAGAAGAAACATGTAAATGTTTTCAAATTTTGTAATTATGGAGAAGTTATTATTATTTAATGCTGTACGAAAATTAATACTGTAGCTTAGCCAGCCAGATAGATATAATCAGATAGTTATTGAGAAGTTAATAAAAAACTTATGAATTAATATTGCTTAGATATATTAAATTTCTATAATATTAAGAATTTTGTATGTGAAATCTGCTTTATGAATTATATATCAATGACTTTTAATTAATTTAAATTTCATTAACGTCCTGATAATTAGAATTTCTTCAATAATTTTATAACAAAAAAATGGAAGCAATTTGATTAATTATTTTATTCTTAATCAAATGAAAGTTATAAGAATTTTCAAATTTTTTATAAGCATAAAAAAATGATATTAAATTAAAAATTAAAAATAATTTGAAAAGCATAATTTTTTCATAAAAAATATATAAAAATAGTAGCTTTCCCAATAAATTTATTTTTGTAGATATTAAAAAGTTATTAAAACTTTGATAATTATTTCCAATTCTAAAATTTATCAATAGCCTTGATTTCTACGCTCCTTTACTTATTATTTCCCTTTGTTTTAAATCCTTTAGTATTCCCTTCAAACTTAACAATTTTATTTCTATCATTAAAAATGTTTACTTTACTCTCTTATTTTTCTTCTATATTTATAATAAATACATTAATACCAGTAATTAATCATATTAGTATATAATATATTTATGAGGCTAGAAACTTGATAAGGAATTAATGCTCTCTAGTACTTTTTAAAGTACAATTTCGAAAGGAAATTTGTCATTTATATTTGTTTTAGTATATTCTGAATTTCAAAATTGTGTTCAACCCTCTCTTTTGCTAACTGAAACATTTATTATTTTCTCTTCAATTTTTCTCTATTTTTTATTATACAGCACTTAAAGAATTTTAAACTCATAATCTATTCTATCAGAGTGAACTTTATTAAAATAAAATTAATCAATGAATAGAGTATAAAAATGATTATATTTATAAACTTAAATATCTTCCTGTTTTTAATCTATTCATAAATGTCTTAAAATTTACTCTGCTTTTCTTATAGCAATAAAATTTAAATTAAAAATATAGCCTGGTTCTTTAATGCAAATTATTTTTTTAATTAGTGTTGTTATTAATATTTTAGAAATTGTTAATAGAACTTAATGAGTCTTTTAGAGGGATCTCTACTTGAAGTTTAAAAATATAAAGAAGTAACTTAATATATTGTAGGAATACATATGATTTGGGAAAATAATTTATAATTAAAATATTAAAATTAAAATTCGTGGCAGTTAACTTTCTGGAAACCCTGACAAAATGGTACTTGTTCGATAGAAAATTCAAAATTAGCTGGACTTTACTATTGGCGGTACCCCTCTATCGCATCCCTGAAGCGAGATAACTTGACTTTAATTTTGGGTGATTTGTTTAATTGATTTTAATGCTAAAATTAAAGTCAAGTTATCTCGCTTTAGGGATGCGATAGAGGGGTACCGCCAATAGTAAAGTCCAGCTAATTTTGAATTCTCTATCGAACAAGTACCATATTGTCGATGTTTCCAGAAAGTTAACTGCCAAGATTTAAAATTATTAATAAATTAATTATAAATTATTTTCCCAAATCAAATGTATTCCTACAATAATTTATATTTTTTCAATTATAAAATTAATTAAATAAATCTAGTTATATTTCATTTATAAGGAAGTGAAATAAGATCAATAATTCTAGAAATAAACTAAAATTAACTTATATTAATATTTAAAAATATTTTATTAATAACTTAAATTGATTGGCTTAATTAAATGGATTATATTGGTGTATTTAATTTAAATTGATAAAATATAGAGAAAGATTAATATTTCAATCATTTGTAAAGAAAGTTAATTTAAATATTTTTAGCTCACTTTTTCGATTTTAAATTAAATATTAAGGGTATTTTTTTAAAAGTTATAGATCAGACTCATTTCGAAAATCTATTTTTATTACTGTTTAATCTCTAGGCCATTCTTTATCACTCTAAAAATTTCAATTTTAAAATATAAACGTAAACTAATTGCTTATTAACATATTTTTATTAAAACTCCTTTCTTTTTATATTTATTTTTCATTTTTTTGAATTTTACGTTTTTGGAGTTACCTTTTATCTCATAATAAAATTTATTATTTATAATGTAATTTATCTATGAAATAGAGACTCTTAATGAGTGACTGTATGTATATAACTATAAAGTGTAATATTTATATATTTATTAATTATAGGTTTCTTGATTCTTGAAATGAAAAATGAAACAAAGGTGAATATTAAACCATGAAACCCTCCTGTAGATGAAAGGCATCACTAATGGTATGAAATTCTTAAAATTTAATTTTTAGAGAATTATTTATTATATTTATTTTGTGTATTATTAAATTTAAAAAAACTTCTCTTATTGTTGTTTAGAAAACTTCATCTGTAATTAAAAAAATAAAAAAATAAATTTAATTTGGGAAAAAAATGTTTCATAAACGAATATAATAAATTTAATTTTCCCTTATATAGAATTATTTGAAAGAAGTATTTTAATAATGTTAAAAAAACTACCGTAAGTATTATAACAATTTAAGAATTTATTTAAAATTTATTCAAATTTGTTTGCAGAGAAATAATTAAAAATTTAATAATAAATAATTAACTTTCATTGAATATTTTCTTAATTAAAATAATATATTTAGAGAAATTGAGTTAATTATAATAATAATAAAATTAAAATTTAAATCATTCATCATTAATACAATATAATTCAATCTATTTATATTAAATAGCATAAAATTATCAAAATTAATGAACAACAGTATAATGCATAACTGGCAAACTTGGTTGTCCATTTCTCATGTAGAAATTATTTTGTTTAATTTAGTAAAATGTGATATTCTACTGGTCAATAGATGATGCTAACATTTTATAAAAGAATGAAATCGATGGAGATAGGGTGGTTGTTATTTTAAATTTGAATTTAACTAAATATTTTATTTTAATTAATAAAAAGAGATTTGGTAGCTTTTAAGAAATTAAACTATGTACAATATATATATATATATAGGATTGCCTTCAGAAATTAAAAAGCTACCAAATTAAATGAGCTGATTGAGTTAAATTTTATTCCTTATATCCTCTACTAATTATTATAATAAAACCCAATCCCACCCGTATCTATGCTGAGCCCTGATAACAGAGTGTCGAATGACATAATACCCTTCCTCTCATCCAAGACAGTCGAGCTGGACATGCAGTAGCTTTCTCCCAACATGCAGGCGTACTTCGCGCCCTCTCACACCCTGGACGCCGCCATCTTCGAGGCCAGGCTGCGCTGCCTCCTGGACAACATGACCGTTAGTAAGAGATCAAAGAAGGAGATTCACGACGTGGTGGCCACCATCTTCGGCGACAATGTCACCACCCACCATAGGGAGATCGTCGAGCACAGCATTGAGATGCGGGCGGCCGTTAGAAAGCTCACATTTCCTACAGAAGGCACCTACATGTGCGAAGGGGGCAACGATGAAACGATGGATCAGACCTTACGATCGCGAACGACACTACCAAATAGGGCAGACACGCCCGAGGTCAGAGGTGGGGGCCCTATGGAAACCTAATAGTATAAGATGACAACTGCAACCACTAAAAACATCACTGATGTGGGCCCTATTCATGATCAATAATCAAAACCCCAAAACCCCTTAATGAGTTTTATATGTGTTTTGATTGATGAGGGTAATGTTGGGAATAGGGTTTCTTTTTGATTTGTTTCATTTTTGTTGTTAGATTCAATGTTATTTATTATTTTCATGGTTGGGATATTTAATATTTTATTTTTTACCATCACTACATCTACATAAATGCTATGAAGAAATTATTTCATTACGAAATTTTTAATGATAGTACATTAATTTTTTGCTTTGTTTATTTAATTAGAATAGCTAATTTTATGAAAGCATCTTCTTTTAATTCTTAGGAACTCCATTTTTTAAAATGTTTTGGTACCAACTTAGAAAAAATTCAAATTGGTACTGGTACCAATTAGGTTTTGAACCATTTTGGAACTTTTCCATTAAAACCTCATTAATTTAAAACTAGGTACTAATTAAGTTTTGGTACTATTAAATTGGAACCAATTAAAATTTAACAAATTTAGTACCGGTACTAATTAAATTAAAACAAATTTAGTACTAATTTAATTGAATTTAATTGGTTAAAATGGAAATCTATCCCTGAAATTTGATACAGTTATTGCAAACTTTCTCCATTTCTATTTACAGGGTTGACCTCCTATAAGATACCCATATTTGATAGGTGTCCTAAAATTAATAGAAATTATAAATACAAAATTTTAAGATTGATATCCATTTATAATACTTCTGGAACTAAATCATTACATAATTGTTGATATCAATCACCTTAAAATCACTCATTTTATACATATTTTTCATTTAAATTTTACTTATGTTACCAAACTTTTTTCTATTGGAAGAAAATATGATAATAAAGAACGCAAGCTAAAAGGAATGAAAGTGTTGAATTTATTTTGAAAATAACTTTTTGTGAAAACTTCAAAAATATTTGTGCATAAATGCCAATTTTTAAAAAAAGATGCAATCATCTAAATTGATAAAAACGATCAGGAAAAGTTATAACTTATGAAAAAAATGTAAAACAGATAAAAAATGTCTCTCAAACTTATCTTTTTTTAATAAAAATGCTATAACATGTATTTAAATATGAAAACATATAAGTTGAGTATTCAAAATATTTCTTAAATAAAGTGAGATTAATATTGTAGATTAAACAATTTAATATAATGTAAGTAATGGAAGTCTTGAAAGACCAATATTAAAATAGGCTTAATACCTATGGGTTCTAGCTACGATATGGGGCACAAACCTAAAATATTAGGAGCAAGGTTTTTGCGAGTTATCGCTAAGTATCTCTAATTTTAGGCATCCCATACTATTAAGTTTAAAAATACTTCAGATAACTTGACCATTGAGATTGCTAAACTGAGTAATCAAACCCAAAGAGGCAGGAAGCTCTCTCTGATGCATTTATTCATTATATAGTTTAGGCATCAACACTGGAGAGCTAAAAGGGACTATCTCTCCAGTCTAGGGTTATTTAGCTACATAGATAGTTCCCTGAATACAAACTGTCAGCCTCCCAACTTATGAGAATATACTCGAAGCACAAGATAAAATATAAAGTGATGAAGTCTAAGAAGAGAATGACCACAATTTACACTTAACATCTTACAATCCAGAGATTGACATGCTTTAGGGAGCTTACTAGCAAGGCAGACTAACTAAAGAAGATCATATACATTGATGAAGTGATTTTTAAGCCATTCTAAGCAAACATTAAATCCTGGGCCCTTCCATACAACAACTGTCAGCAGAGTAAGCATGGAATTACTTTAAAAACATTTGCAGCGATAGTTGGCTTAAGTGAGAGTGTAGGTTTGGAGGGGTACATGATTAAACCTTTATCTATTAATGCTAATGACTGTGCAGACATGCTCGAGTACCTCAAAGTGAGGAACTCCAGTCCGGGGGCAATTAGATTCTGGGACAATTTGCGTGTCCATCACACTCGGTCTGTGTATAATCAGATTAGGGCCTATGGTTGGGAGTGCATCTTCAATGCTCCGTATAGCTCAGAGTATCACTGCATAGAAGAAGTGTTCTCGAAAGTGAAGCATCACTATAAGACATAGCTGGTGAACAAAGACTTTTGTTATAACTAGGCGTAGCATGTTGAATTGATAAAGAATGCGATAGAGAGTGTCGATAATAAAATCATTTAGAGGATAATAGAGAGACACTTAAGACTTATGAAAGACTATGTTATTTGTAATAATATGTAGCCATGATAATATTTAATTATTTATAAATTTTTATTCATTGCATTTCCTCGTCTCCCATCCGGTACTTAGGCTGAACATCATTTACATCCTCTTCTTCCTCCCTCATAATATTCTTTGGTCCATGTCCTTCCGCAGTTTTTTTAAATTTCTCAAAGCTCTTGGATATTGTATGATATAATCTTTTATTTCTTTGAGCTCTAGGCTTAGATTTGAATTTTAATAGTGACAGTGCTTTGCCCTTAGTCTCTAAAATAAATATGATTATTATAAATGTTACTTACTTGAGAAGAATGGCTCTCTCTCGAGCTTCTTAAATATGTCTTCTCTTATATAAATTTGATCTTGCTTGTCCTCTTCAGCTTCCTTAATGCACCTAATCCTATTAGCATGCTTAATAAGCTCACTTATGTAGTTTGGCCATAGGGTGCCGAGGACGCAGTACATGTACTTTCTGTCAGGAAGGATTTTCTAGTCGTCATAATAGTTCATGAATCTCATGATTTGTGTGTCTTCCTTAATCTAATTAAAAATATTTTTCACAGAGAGCTCCTCATAGTATGGCACATTTAATACCTATACATCAGCACTCTTGAGTAGTTCTTTTTCTCCAGCGAGAAAGTCTTTAATAAATCTCATTGATATTTAGTTATCAGGCGGGAGGTAATACCCCTCTATAAGAATTATACATATTAATTAAATTACTATTATATCTCAGGAAGGTGATCCAGTCCTTTTTGGACCTAAACTTTTGTTGGAGCACTCTGGTGTCATATGCTCTCACTTGGTTACTCTCCATCCCTAGTAGGCCTAAATAATTGATTATATAGATAAAATTTGATAAATATTTCTGATTATAAAATTTATTACTGCTCAAAGTCTTTGTATATTAAGCTAAAGTTCAATAAAGTCTAGTAAAATTTATATTGATCAGAATTAATAAATCAAATTTATAAAAACAATTGTGTTTATGGTATTGATTTATTCAATTTAGTCTTAATAATTATGATAAGCTTTAGCAGAATTATATTACTAAAATTTTAGTTAATGTAATAATTTATTTTCCCTATAGCCAATAGACTTACTTATAATTATTTTTAATAATTCATGATTATAATATATTTATAGCCAGAAACTTTAAGATAAACAATTAAATAAATTTAATATTAAGTTAGTTATATTAATCATTTAAACGCTATAACTAAATTTTATATTTTTAAGATGCCATAATGCTACTTAAAATGTTTGGGGTGTATTTTAAAATACTGCAAGCTATTATTAAATAATTAAAATTATATAAAATTATATAAATAATGGACACCCATTTTAGACTTTTCTTTAAAACTCAAGATTTTTTAAAAAATAGTCTTATATAACTTCCATTTACATTAAATATAATAACTAATGTCGCAATAATATGCGAAATGATTTTATGTCAAAATTCGAAGTTTCCATAATTTTTAAAGCTTCTATGTATTATATTCTTGACCATCACTAGATATTTGATGTTGTGAGATGAAGTTTAAACTATATCTAATAAAATATTTTAATAATAATATAATAATATATTAATTATTAATTACTAAAGTAAAATAATAACATGAAAGGCCTACTCAATGGATTACTATGAGGCATAAACAATTTTGTAGAAATAAATTGTAAACTTAAAATATATACAATACCCTTTTCCTTGCAAAAAAGGGAACAAATTGCTCATTTTTTAAAAAAAGAGGTAACAAATTGCTCATTTTTAAATATTTAACTTATTGTAGAAAACTTAGCTATAAGACCTTGATTATGAATTTTTGCAAGATAATTAAATAATATAAGTATAGTTTGAGGGATGCTTGGCAAGAGAAATAAATTACCAGTAATAAATGATGCTGAACGAATGGATTGCTACTACTGCAATAAATCCTATGAGACACCTGAATCCTTGAGGACACACATACACAAAAAGCACTAGGAAGAACATAAACTTACCAGAGACTGGGAGAAGAAAATGTGAAAGACTTGTGTTTACTGCTCGAAAGAACATGAGAGGAGCTATAATTGTACTCGCCATATTACTACTTGCAAACTAAAACCAGAAGACATCAACGTTGTTAAAGATAATCTTAGACTGGAAAAAAAGAATGGAATTTACAAAGGCGACTAAATTGTTAAAATAAGAATTTACAAAAACTACCAGCTTATTGCGATAAAGAAAAAGATTAAAGCCATTACAAAACGGATCTTCACTAATCCAATTCAGTTTAAAGGGGATGTCACAGACCTCAGCATGTGGGAGATGATTGCTTAAGACTGTCTGAACAGATATGGAAGACTGTACGATGTAGTAATGATGGACCCTGCCTGGAGAATTAAACAAGCTCTTCCTTATGAAACAATTTCAGATTAACAGCTTTTGGACATGCCCATCAACCTTGTGCAAGAGAGAGGTATTCTAATTATATGGGTCGTCAACTAAAAGAGAGAACTCGCTTAGAAATTTATTAAGAAGCACGGATATGAGGAAGTGGACGAAGGAATGTGGCTCAAGCTTACTAAAACAGGAAAAATACACTGCGGATGGGGATTTTACACTGCGCACTGCTTCGAAAAAAGTTCATCATAGCTAAGAAAGGCAATGTAGACGATATAGTTTCCTACCACAGAGCAGAGAATGTCATTGTAGCTCCTGTTCGGCAGCATTCCTAAAAGCCAGAAGAAGTCTACGATTTCGTGCAGAAAATGTGTCCAGATATGAGAAATCTTGAAGTATTTGCTAAACCGCACAATGTGAGAGAAGGTTGGACCTTCTTTGGAAACGAACTGGTCGAAATGAAGCAATGATGCTTTTTATCAATTCCTGTATATATAAATATCATTATTATTCATAAGACTTCTTCAATTTACAAAAAATATTTCATGATTAAATGAGATCATATTAATTTTCAAATTTCTTAACTAGAGTAAAAATGATATTCCTGCTCAATAAACCCTAACCCAACATTACCCTCATCATAAAAATATAAACTCATTAAGGGTTTTGGGTTTTATTGATCAGTGGGAGACGACGCCCTCAGCTAAGCCTGGTGGAGGATGGACATCCCCTACCTGGACACCCATTACTGAGTCGTTAATCGAGGCGGCTTAACGGACACTCTGCTCCTCGACTACTTGAGATTACCAGGCCTAACTGTTAGAGATGTTCCTTTGACTTCTTATGTTACTATGCCCTACTCCAAGTTAGCTTCCGTCCTTAAAGAAGTCACAACTGCCTTCCCTCAAGCCGATGTTGAAGCACTTATTGACAAGAGCATCATTTTTGTGTTCAGTAATGGTTTAACTGAATCATTCGTTTATCCAACTAACAACTTCATTAACAGCAATTGAAGGTTGAAGACAATATCCTTGCTGCATTCATCATGAACAACTAGGCTAACACTGGCCACAACACTCTAGCTACATCTGATCCTATCACATTAGCAGATATTGAAGGCACTCAGGATTCCTCCTACAGACAACAAGTAAGATTCATTTAGTAATTGAAATACTTTAATACTAGATGAGAATCCGCCTAGGCGAATACACTGCTGTGCAGAGGGATTCCTTCTAGCTTAGAGGAGGATCCGACAGCCTACTAAGCAAGGCTCACTTATCGTAACCCCTATAGGAAGCAACTGCGCGAGTACATCGCGCACCTGGCCCTCCTAATCTCGCAGATGGACAGGCACTGGCTTCAGCGCGAGTTCCAGAGGACCCTGGTCGCGGCCTGGACCACTTGAGCTTGAGGAATGTCTGATTAAAACTTTCCA
>ARYC01013003.1:0-14969 GCA_000711775.1 Oxytricha trifallax
TAAAATCAAACCATCATTTTAGTCGTGACGTAGACGTATCTGAGTGAGTTGACGTGGCAAACTTTCGTCACGTGGCAGTCGTAAAGTAGAAAACTCCGAAAAAACCAATCTCGCTATTACCTAGTCTTCTCACAAAATTAAGATGTCACCACGACAGAGCTTATGAGATCCAATTCGGTGATAGAAGGTGGAGAAAAACGCTTACCGGTCCCACCGCTGCTGTGAAATAATCCCTGACCTTTCGCTGTGGTAGCTTCAGTACCCTAACCCGGTGTGGGAGAAAATCCTTATCGTTGACTATCAATCATTTTCTAAAGCTCATATGCTCATTTTTACTTCTAGTCAAATTAGGCTTCGTAATTACCTCATTTAGAATCTATTGATGATTGATAAAGCAAACAATACTTTTTGCTTTAATGGCTAATGAAATATATAAATATTTTTAAGAAGCCTTTAATTTATTAAGTTTGATACATACTAAAAATATTTACTATATAAATGGAGACACTTAATATTTTATGTTATCTTGAATCTTTATTATAGAACTCCCATAACTTACATAATTTAGTCATATTATTAATAATTTTTTATAAATATAGAATTAACTAGCTTCTCTAAAAATCTAATGTGGGCAAATAATCCTACTTTTAATTCATATTACCACACAATTCATTTTATCCATTTAATAACTATATTTTTGGCTTTTATGTCTATACTAATGGAATCTGACTCTGTTAAATTTAAACATATGCTATTAAAACAACATATAACATTGTCATCTTTCGTTTAGTATTTAATTTATGTCTTCTTGTTCATTCATGATAATATGCTAAAATTTTAATTTCTTAATGACTTTTCTATTGAATATATATATATATTGAAGAATAATCATATTTAATGATCTTAAATGAAATTTTAAATTATGTTATGTTTAATTGTTTGTTTTATTTTACTTATTTACTTAAATAGATTTATCTTTTGGTAAATATATCTAATTAATAAACTTTGTGCATTTCTTTTAATTATATTAATTTATTATATTCTTCACTACTCTACCGTATTTTGGCCTGATTTACGGCAGAAAACCTTAATGATATTAATTTTTAAATTATTATTTTTTAATGCTAATTCTAAAAATGAAAAATAATTTATATAAAAAGTAATAAGTAGTATAACAACTTATAAAATAAAAAAGTAAATTTTAGTTATTACTAAATCAAGAAACAAATTTTAAAAGTCACTAGCATGGATATTAAAAATTCTATTGTGATTTAATATATTAAAATATTTTTAATTAACAATTATTTTTTATATATATTATTTTTCAAATTTAGAATTAGCATTTAAAAATAATAATTTTTAAATTAATATCATTAAGGTTTTCTGCCGTAAAACAGGCCAAAATGCGGTAGAGCACCCAAAATAATAATAATAATAATAAATTGTTATAATTAAGAATAAATGTTCGAAGCTGATGAATTAAATATTTTTTCAAAAAAATTATGCAATTTAAGCAAATGCCAGATTAATGAAATATTATATAGTTAAAAAATGTTAATATTTACATTATTGTAGGAATACATTCAAATGTCGAAGTTTTTACAAGTAAATTCAATAAACGATAAAATTAGAAATTTATCATATTTCTAATTAAAAAGTGAGTTATTATGAACATATTACTATGTGAATTAAACATATACTTATAAGTAAATGCAATATCTCGTCATATTAAAGAGCGATATTGTTGAAATACATTTGAAAATGAGAAATTATATTTAAATTATTAATACATTGCATTATTGGCAGTTGAAGTTGGCCAAATTAAACGATCTTGGGGTAATATGATGGAAAATTTAATATTAGCTGGACTTTATTATTGGCGGTACTTTTTTATCGCATCCCTGGAACGAGATTACTTTAGTTTAATGTGAAGTATAATATAAATTTAGAGGCAATTAATTAAAGTGAAGTTATCTCGTTCCAGAGATGATATAAATTTGTACCGACAATAATAAAATCTAGCTAATTTTAAATTCCCCATTGAATGAGCCCAAGATCGTATAAATTGGCCAACTTTAACTGCCAATAATTTAATGTATTAATAATTTAAATATAGTTAATTTCCCACTTCGAATGTTTTCCTTCAATAGATTACCAATCGATTTTTACAGTTCAAAAAAGCATGCTCAAACTGGAATACCTATGAGAATTTCATTTTGCGACAAAATTCTTTGAGATCCAGTCAAGACCTTCGTAGTGACCATCACCAGTAACGGAGAGAGTGCTTTGGATGTACCAAGTTCTACCTCTGATGGTGTGGAGTCAGAGCTTATCAGTGATCCCTGGGCAGGTCATAGCGCCTGGAAAATCTTGCTTTTTAGCGAATACCTAGAGAACTGCATCCTCGAGTTCCTCCTCAGTAATAATCTTTTGGACATCTTCTCTGACATCATCTCTGTCTCTATCGTTAGAGTGAACGACGAAGATAAGACCTTATGTGTTATGGAAGCGGTGTCTCCAAAGGAGTCTGATCCTGTATTGATTGCCTACATCCCATACTGTGAAACTGTTTTCTTGTAATCAAAATTCTCGACATTAAAGCCGAAGGTTGTGTTGATAGTGAAGACATCACCGAGCTTGAGTATTTAAAGGATGGTGGTCTTACTATGCAGCATCGATACCGAAAATGAGAATTTTTTTCTTTTTCTTGCCCATAAGTCTTTAACAAGCTTTGGAGAACATTGAAGCCCATTTTTCCTTTTTAATTGAAACAAAATTTGATTTAATATAATTCTAATTCTCTCTTATTTGAATTTACTTGTAAGTAACAACCTCCACATTTACAGTTACTTGCTTAATAATAACACAATACTTTAATATTTTTGAAAGTCAATAAAATCTAAAATATATCAATTATTATTAAAGAAAGATAAATAAAAAAACCTCATTCGATGTTTAAAAATGACAATTCAGTTGCATTAGCAATGACCTCTGAAGATATTAATAAATAATCAATAGAAAAGAGTTTAAAAAGATTAATGATTCCTAATTACCTTTAATTAGTGCAAATCCTGTTGTGGTCAACTATTCATAATATTTTATAAAGTACCATATTTAAATAAATTTGTAAATATTGAGGTATTTTATAATTTAGGTAGATTTAACGTGAGTTTTAATAGGGATCATTAGATTTCTAAATTTTATTCTAATAATTAATTATATATTTATTTATTAATCAATAGTATATTAATAACTTTTACTAGCACACGTAAATCACAATTAATAAATATTAATTAGTCAGTAACTTTAGGTAAATTAAAAACAATAAAATTCACCAATTGCAAAAGTAAGATTGCAAGCTAAATAATGACAAAATATGAAAGAGTGCCTCTCTGAATCTGTATTTTTTAGCTCTTTTTCTGTACTTTCACTCAGATGTTTAATTTTCTTTGGTTGTAATTAATTTCTGCTCGTCAAAATCCTACTTTATTTTCTTGACATACGTTATCCTGAATAGTTAATTCACTGGTTAGTAGTATTCGTGTGTCTCTAGCTTTCTTATTCTTTCATCTAACCACAGCATGTTTTTTAATTATCTCTATTTGTTCTTATTTATTCATGTCAACTATTCTCTTCTCCCTTAATCGTTTTGAGAATCTGTTTGGGTCTCTAGCTGTATTTATCAAATTACATGTTCTCATGTGATTAGCATCAACAAACACTTTATGAATGATGCAGTAGTGCTACATGCCGTAGTTCACTATCGTCCTCCCTTTGCTGATTGCCATCATGGTGTCCATAACGTTTTATGTCAAGAATATTTTGCTCCTTTTCTTTAGATCTTTTTCCAGTTCTTTTAACACCTCATTTATTTACTTTGGTTTGATGAGCTAGTCAATTTTTAAATTTATCTTTTTCATGTTCTTCAGAACCAGATCTCTGATTATTTCACAAGTTTTTGTGTCTTTCAGCTATGTTACATTCCTTAGGATTATATAGGGAATATCTCTGGACGTTCTGAAAGCTAATCTCTTAAGTTGAAGTTCCATCTTCTCAATCTCTTCAATTTTAATTAATTTTGCCGCAATTGGTGGGGTGTACTTGTGTATGATCAGAGATATGATTTATGCTGTCATGATAGTGCCGCTCACAGTAGGATTACTTGAGCTAGCCAATCTCCTAAACATTTCTACTTTCTTCTTCATCTCATTCCAAGTAATCTTAAGTAGTTCTTGTGTGTTTAAACAAATTTTAAATCCCAAATACTTTGTTTCCTGCACCATATTTATTCCTTCTATTTGGAACTCCCGTTCAAAGCTTTTTGTATACTTTAAAAAAACTGTTTTCTTTGTGTTTAATTTCAGGTTATGAGACTTTTCGATTTCTCTGAAGCTTTTAATCACCCTTTTGAATTATTGAGGATCTTTAACATTTATCAGTATGTCATCGGCAAATGCAATTACTCTGCTTGTTTATAAGTGACATTAGTTCTTGTTATGAGAAGAGTGCGTCTTGTAGGTAGATGTTAAATAACATTGGTGAAAGTCTGCTACCCTGAGCTACTCCTTGTTCTGTATTTATTTCCTCTCCTTCATAAATAATTTTGTTGTTTGTGTAGAGTTACTAAATTAGTTTTACGCATTTCGCGTCTTTTTAACTAACACTCCTGTCTTGTAGAATCTTCATCAATTTGTCTTTCCAGACTGAGTCATACGCCTTCTGTAGGTCCACTAGTAGGTAGGCCTCTCTCTATTTGCTCTTTTTTCTGGAGTTCTTTATGTGCTCCAGGCACTGAGTAAAGAATAATGATACTCTACAATTTATGAACACTATTTTAATATTAATATTTTTAAATCTAATTAAAAACTACTCTATCTCGAAATTTTATTGATTTCGAGATAGAGTGCGATTAAATATATTAAATTTCTCACAATATCTAAAACTATAAATAAACGGAATGATGTTTTAAAAAAATGAAATGTTATTAATTATTATTAGATAAAATAAATTACTTAACTTTTTTAATTATTCAATCATTAATTCGTAAATATTAAAAATCATTAGATTTATTTGAGTTTTATCTAATTATATATTTTTAGGCTCAGATTTTATATATAATAACATTTCATTTTTTTAAAACATCATTCCGTTTATTTATAGTTTTAGATTTGTGAGTAATTTAATATATTTAATCGCACTATATCTCGAAATCAATAAAATTTCGAGATATAGTAGTTTTTAATTAGATTTAAAAATATTAATATTAAAATAGTGTTAGTAATTTAGATTATTCATTAATTTTGTATTTTTCATCAATTTTTACTCATTCTAATTAAGTTTGTGTGGGCGCTATTGTTTTTTTTAAATCCATTTTGGTAATTATCGGTTTTTAATAGCCCATTTTTTTCCTCATTTATTTTGTTAATTATTGCTTCTACTACTATTTTTCCTAAATGAGAATTTACCACAATAGGTCTTGTATTATTGAAATTCGGGGTAGGATTCTTTTTGTTCCTTGCTCAAGAGTATCAATCTCCCTTCTTTAATATATTATGGAATGTGAGCCTCGTTTAACCATTGGTTTATCTTCTTGCTCACAGTCTTAGAAATGGCTTTAAATTTGTTTAGTATCTTTTCATCAAATCCATCTGGCCCTATGGCTTTATTGAAGTTGCATTCCTATATACTTTTCTCCACATCGGCTTCACCACATAGATTTTCTTTTTCTTGTTCATCAATCATTAATGTGTCCTTTTTGTTTCTCTCTCTTTCTTTTAACTCCCTGTGGTCTTGGAAAAGTTCACGATAATATTTTAAGACTTGTTCTTTCGTGTGGTCTCCTATTTCAGTCCTCTCATCTTTTATCGTCAGTCCCTTAATTGGTTGAGCTTGTTTTTAGCTTATAGTCAACCTCTTTACCAGATATAAAAAAACCTCTAACATCGTTTCTTTCTAAGCATTATTCTAGGTCTCTCATTGCTTCCTTCCATTTTGTTTTTGCGTCTTGAATAATGTTTCCAGATGCTGTTCCATTGCATTTTATTGCCCACTCGGGCGGTCGCAAGTACCAATTCCTCCCTTTGAATTGCTTCCCTATTTTATCTTCGAAGCATTTCTGTATCGGTTAATTTAAGTCTTCTTCTGTCATCTCCCTTCCTTCATCTATAAACTTTTCCAGCATTGTTTTCTTACATCTGAAATTCTTATAGTTCTTTGTTTTTCCGATAGCTTTAAGTAACCTTCTTGGTATTTAATTTTCAACTTGACTTATTTTAGTTTGTGGTCCGTTTAACTTAGCTGGCTAGTTTCCTACCTGACAGTCTCCACGTTTGAGAATATTTTATCCAATTGGTTTCCTTTAGTTTGAGTTACCACCCCTTCTGGTATAGATTCTTTGAGGCCCTCTTTGTTTAATCTTTTCCCCAAATCTTTAATGTGGAAGTTGAAATTCCCCTTAACAATTATTCTTTGTTTTTAGCATTTTTGTTTTAATTATTTGATCTTAAATATCAATCTATTTTGTAACTCCTTTGCTTCTTCGTTCTTATATGGTGGGATGTATGTTGTTATTTCATGTAGTGGGAATCCTCCCACGTTCAGAATGGTACATGCAATGTACTGTTTTAACATTTTTATTGTTCTCATCTCATATTTGCCACTGTTTAGTGCAAGTTTACCTCCATTTCTTGCCAGTTGCGTTTGGGCTATGTTCTTGCTGTTTATTCCGATCAATCTCTAGAGTCTAGTTTCCACTAGACCTATGTAGTCTGGGTTTTTTTTCTATTTCTCTCATTAATTGGTCTTGCTTCAACTTTGTGTTCATACCCCTGACATTTTGTAAGTAGATGTTTAACTCTATAGTCATCTGGTTCAGTTATCTTTTGTTACTTATCACTTGCTCTCTCCTCTTAGTCCTCTGCTTTTCAGCGAATCTCTCATTCCTCTTTACCCATCCTTCAGCTTCTCTCGCAGGTTGGTAAAATTCAAGCTGTCGGCTATTGTCAAGCTTGACCATAAATCTGTCCCATCTCTTTAAATTTTCTATTATAACTCTGAACATTCAGGTTTTGGAATGTTGAATTTTAAGAACTCGTTTTTGAACATTGGAAATGCTTTTCCAATGTTTGCAGATTCTGTGAGTTTCCACTGACTCCATGATCTTTCCTCTCTGTATACACTGGTAGCTTCCTTCTCCCATTGGTTGGTAGTTTTTCTTACTCCATTATTTCCCGCCTTCTTTAATCCTTCCAAAATTCTAATATTTTTTAAACTTAGATATAAATTAATAATTTTAATTAAATAAACAGTGATTTAAGCAGTATAGTAACTTACGATAAAGCAAGAATTACAGAATATTGCTAAAATTATAAAATATAAAATTAAAATAGACTGAATCGGGTTTATATAAGTACTGCTCATTAAAAAAACAAAATGCTCATATAAACTATATTTTACTCTCAAATTTAAAATGATGAAAATGTAATAATCATTCTTTCTTTGCATTAAATTAATTGATATTTCAGATATATTTATCACATTCAATTTATATAGCATAATTAATTAAAAAGTAATAGACGATAACTTTAGAGTTTTAATTAATAGCTTGGTTATTGTTTAAATATAAATACTATTTGCATTATTTTCTTTTATAACTTGGCAGTAGTTTAATATAATTAAATTAAATATGAATAGTTTGATGTTAGATTTTCTAAATATCTATAAACTTATTAGAAAACTTTGAGGTTAAACATCTCACTAAACTTATATAAAATCTAATTGATGATAACTGCTAATGATATATTAAAATTGAAAAATTAACATTAATAAAAACAAGAGATTTCTCAGAATAAACAACATTTATACACCAAATATAGAGACTTTTCTGTTGGGAAAAAAATTAAATGAGAATGCATTAATACTAGGTATAAGGCTGGCAATGAAAGAGATTCTGCAACTATTTATAAAATACTACAAAAGAAACAACAAATTCCATAGAAAGTTAAATAATTAATAATGCCACCCCTATTGTGAGTATTACTAAAACTTCCATCATTAAACAACATTTAAATATATTCATTCCTCTACCTCTACTCTCCTTTATAGAAAGATTAAGGAATACTCTTAAATCAAAACGCCTACTTGATTAAATTTTTATAGACAACCCAAAATATTAAAAGATGGAAAAAATTTTTTCCATAATTTTGGTAAATCACACAAGTTAAACATATAAAATTGATAAACTTTATGAAAACTATCAAACAATTGCCTAATCAGAATCAGCTTATATGAATGACAGAAATATAAGGAGCAAGTCATGATTCCGAATATTCTGGTGATTGCAAGTGAAACTCTAATCCACAGTCTGATTAGCTTTTACTCGTAGTACAATAAAGAACCTATGAAAATAACCTGACGAAAAATTGGCCTTAAAATGACATTTCACTTCTAGATTTAAATGCAAAACCTTATTCTTAATAAAACCTTGGGGGAGAAGTTCCCTAGCAATTAAAATTTTATACAAATATAATATCATGAATAATTATTGCTTAGGGGATATATCGTATATCCTAAACCATCTTAAAAATAAAGGAAAAGAAATTACCACCATATTATCATTATTCTAAATAAATATATAAATCAATATAATCATCTAATATTTAAAAAAAAGCAATTATAGTATTAACCTAAATGTATTTAAAAAGGAAAAAATACTTTTTTTTTTAAATCAATATTTTAAAAATGTAAATTAAATCAACAAAGGTTGTGAGTTTTAGTTAGAAAAGAAAACAAACGAATAAGAAATTATTAGAAAATAAAAATATATTACTTATCAGGAAACTTCCCTAAAAAATTTATTTTTTTTATAAAAGACTGGGTAGAAACCTCCTCTCAAACCTTGATAAGATTTTGACCTAAATTAATTAAGATTAATCTCAAAACTATTTAAATAACTCAATATTTTTTTGTATGAAATTATAATTTAGGAACTCCTAATATAAATGGGAAAAATCTGCAAAATAAAGAAAAGTTATTTTTAGTTCTTTTTCAAATTCAACTATGGGCTATTCCACATTAATTACTCGAAAGCTTAATTACAATAGAAATTACGAGTATAGAACAAGAGGAAAGAAAGACAATAGAGTAAGAGCATATAAGAGTTCCCAAACTTTACATCGACTCTCGTTGATATGGACAATGAACAACTCATAGTAATATTCGATGCAAACGAATTACCCTGAAGCTAAGACAAGTATGTCGCTCGTTTTATTTCAAATCCAATTAACATATGATCATAAAAATAAATATATCACTAAGTAAACTTTCCAAATTACTTCAGAGAATGTTCACATTCAATTTGAGAATAATTTCAAGAAAAATAGAAGATAACCACCTGTATTCAGAGGCAGTAGAGAAAGAAATAATAAGTCCTAATTAAAATGAAAAATTAATAAAGGCAGAATGAGAAAGCACGAAAAATGGCACGGCAGAAGATAAATATGATTGGGCATTTCGACCTATAAATTTATTATCGAGGTATCTTTGATACTCAGCATATTAACTTACTATTATAATTTTAGACTCATTCTATTAAATTTAATGATAAATTGATTACTTTTTTACGATTAATTTTCAAATATTAGTGACTCTATATGGCGAAAGCTTGATATTTTAAGGATCATAATTATTCTCTAAATGTTAAAGATGTTTGTGCAAAATTCATACTAATTTCATCATTTGCAATATAAAAATTAATTTGAATATAGAAAAGTTTAGTACAATTAATAGACATAAAATAGTAAAAAGCCTGTCATGCTTCAAACAAAATTATGCCTTAAATAAATAAAAATTTCAATATTCAATAAACTAGCTGTATCTGTTTTTAACAGAAAACAAATGATATTAATCACCTTAATATTATTGAATATCATGCTAACTAGACGAGCATCCTGAAGATTTAAAAGTAAGTTAAATTAATTAAAATAATACATTAAAATATACCTTAGTCTTGAATAAATAAAATAAACAACATTTAACTATCAACATAATCCTTTTTGAGAAGATTATTTCACTGAATTTAAAAAAAATAAACTAGAATAATTTTAGAAAATATATGGAATTGTGGGTAATATTTATATTTAAATAGATTATAAGAAAATCAAGTTTAAAATTTGATTAAGGACATAAAGATCACAATTAACTAAAAGTAAACTCTATTGTTTAAAAAAAAGATCCATGAATTAAGAATGATTAATTAATCCATAAACTAAGTCAAAGTCTTAATTTGAATGCACTTTAGAATTTTTGAATTCCTCTAGTATCAGCAAATTTATAGAATTATAATTAGTCCAAAAAGGTATCACAAAAATTCAGATACGGAACTTGACTATTTCTATTGAGATATGGAACATTGCTCTTTTGTTGAACTTTAAGATTTTTTTTCCAATTTTTTTGTTTATAAACTCTTATTGATCAATCGATAGAATTCTAAAATATTTAGCCTGAATCTATAAATTTCTTAAACTGTACTTAAACCTCAATATTTTGATTAATTATAGAAAAATAGTCAGTAAAAATAATCTAACTTTTCATAATATCGATTAATTTACTAAATATATAATTTATGACTCTAATAAATATGGGCATAGCTGTATTAAATTAGTTTACTATTCACAATATTAAATAATACTTAAATAAATGTTTATAATATAAAATAATTCGAATGTTTATTTCAAGAAAAAAGAATAAGAAACAATCTACTAATTGCCAAAATGATCCTATTCTATAGCATTAATTTTTCAGTTGCTATATTTTAATTTATTTTAATGCAAATAGTACTCCTTAATAAAAATAATATCATCAGGTTTTTACTGAACACTTAATTAAATAACTATGTTAATTCATAGAAATATACAAAGATTTAATTTATTAAATCAATAATATTCTAAACAATTTTATCAATAATGATATTCACTAATGAGTTGACTATATATAATGAGAATGATGATTTTATATAAATATTAATAATAAGATTGATAAGACAATTCACAAAATATATAAGTTAAGATATAGTACCGACTGTCATGATAAGGATGATACCAATGTTCATTTATAATGTAAAAAACTACAACATTGATTCATATTATGAAAATTGTTACAAAAAACGAAAGTGGAAACCTTTATATTTCTATATTGAAAAACCAAAATTTAAATGATGACATTAAAGAATACTATATATAGGAAATTTTATATATAAATAGAGGGCAAATATTGAGTAATTAAATAAAGAATAACGGATGTAACAGATTTATAAGCATTTATATACAAAACATAATGAAGGTGAGATTAATCTAAATTCAATTAATAAACATCATGATTTAGTTATAATAGCTGCTCAACAGCAAACTGCTAATGTTAATTCTTAAATGCCATTAAAGACAATGAGTTTTATAAATTTTGGATAGGACCATTTTTAATGAATGCTAAGTTAGAAAGGAAACATGATTATATTATCCAGATGTAGTTAACGTTTCTCTTCTTTTAGTATTCAAATTTAAATTTACTTACACAAAAATTAAATTTTTCATAAATGTATTTTAATTTAATAATAAAATGTGAATAGATATGTTCCTTTGAACCTAATAATTAAGGGAACTGCATATATTTTTTATTGTTAACATGTATTACATTTAAATAAACATTTATAAAATGCTTTCCAGTATGAACTAAAAGCCTCTTTTTATTGCAGCCTTAGTAAAAAATATAAATAGTTAAAAATCAAACATAAAAATTGAATATAATAATAGCATTCTCTATACATCATAGTGATTTATAGATGTTTCATCAAAGAGTTCTGTAATTTATATATTTAATTTTTACCTATTTTAAGATCGGGAGGATGATAATTTTCCTGAATAAATTTCTCTAAAAAAACTTATATTGAAGATATTATTGTAGGAATACATTCGATTTGGGAAAATGAATTAAAATTAAAATTAATTAATTATTAATTACCTTCAGTTATGTTTTTGGAAAATGTCTGCAAACCATGACAATATTATACTCTCTGGATAGCGCATTAAAAATGAGACGGTGGTTGTTATTGCTATAATGAATTTATCTCATCGCCCAAGCGAGAAAAACCTATTGTAATATTTTTGGGATTTAGCTCAAAATCAAAATATCTCGCTTCCTGGGATGATTCATGAATATTGCCAGCAATAAAGTCCAGCAAAATTTGCGGGATCTTCCGTAGGATCCATTTATTTTTCAATTATAAGTCACTTTGGATTTGATAACTGGCATGATTTTAAAATTTAATTAATTTAATTTAAATTCATTTTCCCAAATTGAATGTATTCCTACAATATTAAAAGTAAAAAATAAACATCTAATAAACAAAATTTGAAAATAACAATATCCTCAAATAATATTAAGAGTTGCTAAACAAATTATTGAGTAAATGACTAATTTACAAAGATATGCAAACCTATATTGTTGATGGAAGATTCCAAGAAAGGAAAGCTAAATTCAAATGACGACCGGTACAGATTTCTTAAGGATCATTATTGTAATTTATATAAATTGTAGACATTTATAGAGGAATATTTTCAAGCAAGCTACAAGAATACTAAAATGGGATTTTTTAAGGACTTTTATAAGGGTATAAATATTTGATTAAATCAAATAAAATATACATTTTCAATATAAAAGACTGCCAAGAACTTTAGATAATAAAATGTAAAAGTAAATGCTTTCAAAAACAATAAAATTTAATAATATTAGAATTTTTGATGACTAAAAAATACTTCCAGAAAGAGAATTTTGCAAAGTGTTGGTAACCCTATCACCTAATTACTTTTAATCTTTAGTAGCAAGTTTCGTTTGTAATCGATTTAGGTGTTGGTTTAATTTTTTTCAATAGTTAATAAAATATTGAGTCAATTGTCTTCAATCAAACCAGAAATATATGAAGAAGTAAAAAAGATAATTCATTTTTAATTTAAATATAATTTTTAAGGATTTTAGGGAAATTATATGAATGATGGTGCAGTTCAAATCAAAGCTCAAACATAAAACAACTCGGAGACTAATATAAAACTTTAAGATTTCTGAGAAGGAAGTTGCAAAAATTAAACAAATAATTAATTTATGAAAGGAGTTATTTTAATTAATAAAAAACAATATTAATTTAATTATTGATTAAAATTAGATATATAATATTTAATTTAACAATAATATTCTTGACAAAAAAGATAGATGTTTTCAATATATTTTTAACTTATCATATTTGTTGTCTAATGTTTAATAAATTTTGCTGATTGTAATATTTTATATGACATTAGTTAATATATTATAAATTCTTGTTGTTTGCGAATTTAAATTTGCATTTTTCTTTAATTTCATCAAATCCCGTTGAGAGATATACATTGAATAATGCTTTCAAAAGATTTTTATTTATTAATTCCTATACTTCTTTAGATTTATATGGTTTTAAATTATCTATAAATATTGTTATATTTAGGTTATAGTAGTAGTGATAGAGTTCTCTAAGATTCAGTAAAATTTTGAAAATTTAGGCAATTATATAATGCATCATACACAATAAATGTATAAGTTATTTATATTAAATCTTATCCTTAAACTAAAAACTTAAGAATATTAATCATTTATTAGGCGTAGGTTACCGAACGAAAAATCGCGTTTCATCTGTAGCCTACGCATTGAATTCAAGATTCAAAATTAATTTAAATTAATCAAATTAATTGATTCATTGTAGTTTACATTTGGTTTTTTTTATATTTACTCAATGACTAATTCATAATTTTGAAGATTATAAAATTATCGTTAATTTATATTCAATAAGAAAAGAATATACACTTTTTTTAAATATCATATTTTTAAATTGGAAATTTAAGCCATATCAATGTATATATTTGATAAAAATTTCAAATATTCATATAATTGTAATTATTAAATTAAAAAGATACTAATAGGGAGTGCCTTCAGGTGACCGTGGATCCCATATGTGTTGCTTTCTATTTAGGATTCTTTTTGTTTTGGTAATCCGAACCATATAAGCCTAATACTGTCTCATGCAGGAGATGAAAGCGCCCAGAGACCTACCTGCAAATAACAACGAGCTAGCGGGGTTCAATCGCTCATGGAGAGAGCTCTAGAGAGCCGATTTCCCTGCAATAACGCCGTTAGTTGGCAGGGTGGATACAGTCTAACAAGGCTGGCAAGAAGGGATGCAGGCGGGGGGAAGAAGTGGGACTGCATTCCACACAGTGATGAGTGGCGGACGTCAGGAGCACAGAGGAGCCGAGCAATTGCTAGTCTTTTCCAGCTTTTCCACTTGTGGGGTTTTGGGGCTCAAGGTTATGTGCCACGTCACTCACACCAGCAACGTCATGACCCAAGGATGTAAATATTGGGTCATGTTATGACCCATAATATCTCGTTATTAATTTAACTTAAACTATTCACTATTCACTATTCACTATTCATTCATATATTGTAAGCAAATAATATAAGCAGTAATACATGAGATATTTATATTATTTAATTAAATTTATCATAAATTATTCACTTTATTTTTTGTTAGGCAATTTTGAGAAATATTGCCGAACTTTTCTCAATAGCCTAACATTTTTTAATTTAGTATATTTTATTATTTTTATATTTAAATTAGTTTGAGATAATGTTTTTAATAATTATATGACATATTATGTTGAGGCAAAATTGAATGAATAAATGTTATTTCATTTTGATAAAAAATGTGATATATTTAGTTTAAGTAATTTAAGTTAAAGTATTATATTATACTTATGTTTTATTGAGAAAATTATTAAGTATAAGGCTTATATATATTTAATATTGACGTCTTTATCATTAAGTATTTAATTATATATAAAAGTTAAAACTTTCTTACTAAGTTAACTTTAGTTTACTAACAGGGGGGGGAAAGT
>ARYC01013004.1:0-10889 GCA_000711775.1 Oxytricha trifallax
GGGGTGAGTTCCAGGTGGTAGTATATTGGGTGCCAGTCTCAAGATAAAGATGGCCTTCCTCGTTTTCGTTTATTGAGTGGTTTCGATTTCATCTGCATCAGGAGAGATTTCTCCTGACGGATTCCTCTGGTTCTAAAAGCTTTTCTCTACCCCTATACCATCTTGAGAGTGCGTTTGGAGAAGGTGCTGGTTTGAAGAGTGTCATTAAAGAGTTTAAACATTTGATTGGCCATTCCATCGTTTGTTGCATTGAAGAGCCTCTGCATAAGGGGTCGAAGCTTGCTGATAGCTGTTGAAATGTAGCCGTTAACCTCGGGCTTCAGCAGGCAGTATCGTGAATGCTTCTTGAATCTTGTTTTCTGGAATAACCTGGTCCTCATATACTTGTGCTAGCAGCATTTTTGAGTATCCTAATCATCCTTAAATCGAGACTCCCTCGACCGTTTAATGGCGTCCAGACCAAGCATGATTAAATTTACTTGCTCCCTCTAGGCATCCTGCTCTCTTTTCTCAGCTGTATTTAGTAGAGATAGCGTCGTTAGGTAGTAGTTCTGGAGGTGCTTCTGATCTTTGGTCGCCTTGATATACATTTCCTGGAGTTGGGTGTCCGTTAGCCTTGCAGATGCTGGTTTATTAGGCAAATTCTTGTTTAACGGTTATTTGTGGGTTGGTTGTTAATTATTTATTTATTTTTTAGTTCAATTTGTTTTAGTAGGTTGCTTAGTTTATTGCTCAAGTCCGGAGATAAGTCGCTCAGTGATGAGTACCTTGGTGAAGGATCTGCGCATCCTCTACTAGGGCCTGCTGAGGGTGTCATCTCCAGTTTTTTAACATTAGGAAGTCTTAATGCAGTGTCTATTGTGTCTTCTTCAACTGCCATTAAAGTATTTGTTTTTTCGTAATGAATAGGGCCCCCACCTCTAGCCTTAGGCGCGTCTCCATCTCTTTAATCTTTTGTAGCATCTCAAATAGTAGCCTCCATAGTCTCCTCTGTCTCTATCTTTCTCTAATTAGCATCATCTTCCAGAAATGTTAGCTTGCGAACTGAAGTGTGTTGCTGTATTGTAGAGTCCACCATCTCCTGGTAAAAGGTAGTAACGTCGTCGCCAAAGATGGTTGAAGCTATGTCGATTATCTCTTTCTAACATCTCTTCTAAACGGATAGATTTTCCATTAAGCATCTTAATCTTATTTTAAAAATGTCAGGCTCTGGTATGTGGGTTGGCACGAGGAGGGCCCGAAGGTTGGGCGGCAGCACCCGCAGGTCGAGCTCGACTGGCAATGGGGAGAGGAAGTTGATGATGGTTGGTGTGACTTGGTTATCTGAACTGATCATATGAACAGTGGACCGAAGGCAAAATTATTATAATAGAAGGAGATAAGGATAAATAAAATTTAATCAAATCACGCTTTTTAATTTGGTAGCTTTATGTTTTATTAAGACACCCCTATATAAATATATATATATAATATATATATATATATATATATATATGTATATATATAATATATATAGTATATATATATATATATATATTATATTTGCTACTATGTAAATTATATAGAAAGTACAAAATAATGTATAATAATAAAATACTATATTTTATTAATTTCAAATTCACAATATAAATTCAAATTTTATCTCTTGAAGTTTGATATATCAATAATTATGTTGAAAAAGAATTTTGTATTAGAAGGTATTTCAACTGCGTTTATAGGGAGGTGAGTGATAATCTAGATTTAGTTAATCATTCCCCATAAGTACTAAAGTGATGTTGACCTATAAAAGAGTATTTGATTCCTCACAATTAAATTACATAAACAAATTGAAAAAGAGGTTTCCCACAACTAAAATCTTTACTGAAGAACCAGCTAAATCACCATTAAAACTAATAAAAGTTATAAACAATTAAATTATAGATTATTCTTATGTAACAGGCTTATTAATAACATAGGAGGGAATTTTATTGCTAAGTTTCCTAAATTATATTTTATGTACTTATTATTAATTTCAATGGAAATTCTTTTTAAATTTTCTCTGAACTAAGATTTTAAATTTATTAATGAAGAAGTTAGTCCTCTTCATAACTAATGGAATAGAATAAAAAAAAAGAGACAGAAGAGATTCGCTTGCTAAAAAATACTACCTTCTAATTAAAATGTGGATATGCCTATTATAAATTATAAATGCTGGCTTAATTGGACTATTTTGGGCTCATTCGATATGGCATTCAAAATAAACCTGGCATTATTATTGTAGGTTCTATTTCATCTCATCCAAATAATTCCAATTAAATTGAGAGAATAATTAATAATATATTATCAAATATTATCTAAAAAATTATACTAATTAATTATAAAAATAATATAAAGAAATTCAAATTCTTAGATGAAATAATATTAAATGAATGTGGATTTTATGATCTTTAGTTTGCAATTACAAAATTAAAATATTAAATATATCGATGTTATAAGCTGACTTAGTAAATTCATGTTCTGATATTAAATTGCATTAATAAGCAAATAGCAAAATTAGGAAAATAAAAAACTAACATCATATAATTATTATGAGGAAGGGAATTAGTTTTGAGATTATATTGTTAATAAAAAGCATTCCCAAACCTATATTTAAGTTAGAAACTATTTGATAATTACCATCTCTCCTCATTTATCTAGGTATTCTGAGAGAATTCGAGCTAGTTTTTGTCAATATTTCTGGAACACTATTCTACTGTTCCTACTTTACTTATAAAACGTTTAAGACTGCATAGTTATATCCCTAAAATAGTTTAAAATAAAGTAGTTTACCTTCATAGATATAGTCGAAGAATCTTTAAATTGAAGCTCCACTGACATCTTTGACTTAAACCCCTATGAAAATATTTAAGATTTTAGTAATATACATTTATATTTAAGATAATTTGATTAAAATTTTATATCCATCACATCAGTAAGATGAATAAATTCAGTATTAAAAAAGTGTATCAAATTGATATTCGGCAAGTTAATTTACTTCATAATGATGGGCGAGTTATTTCATTTTATTTATAAGTAATTTTATTCAATCAAGTCATTAAATTAAAGTCAAATTTAAGCTCATGGTAATAATATTTAATTCACAATAAAATGAGCTCTAAATTATAAAATTTTGACAGATATCTACATTAATTATATAGTTGCTACCCTTTCTGATTTTAAATGATTATTTAACCAATTTTCTTTCTTTAACACTAAAAAAATTAATTACTTGCCAATTTTACTTATAGGGTTTACTTATCTCTAAAATATTAAAACTGTATTGATTATTATCCATTTTTTCATCAGAGTCTGGCTAAGATATATCAAAACTAAAATGCTTTTTATTTTCCTCGGGATAATTGCTCAGAAGTTTAAACTCAGGATTGAATGAAATAGATACTATTCCAGTTTAAGAAATTGAAGTAACTTTGGCACTTAGGGTATAAAAGTCACTTGAAATTACAGGAGGTTTTGAAGCAATAGAATTTCCAGACTAATTAAAAAAACCAAAATATATCAATATAATTAGTTATGTTGTTAACTCTCGGCACTTAGGGGAACTAAATGTCAATTGTAAATTTTACAACTTTTTCTAAGTTTTCTGATTGGATTCTTCCAAATAATAATATATCGTAAGATTTCTCAATGAACATATTGTTTGTTTCAATTGAAAATCCTCCCTCTCCAAAATTGATAAAATCTGGCAAAGCATATCCTCCTGCTAGCAAAGAGTCATACGTAATTGGATCTTGACAGTATTCAGATTAAAATGGCAAGAAATTAATATTCATAGATGTAAAACCACGTTTGTCATATAAGAATGATAATTCGTAGATAAGAATAATAAAATTATAATTGTAATATAGTTTGGCTAAAATCAAAATTTAAGCACCCTTATTTGTTTATTTTTTGAGGCAATTAATCTAGCCTATAATTTATTTGATTATTTAAAATTTAATTAATTAATGCCAATAATGAAATTAATTTAAATTGATTCTCCTAATCTCCCAATTTTAGTTTATAATTTACTAATGAGTTATTACCAACATTGTATCTCTAAGGAGTTTATAATTTTAAATATTATAAATTAAAAATACATGAATTATAAATGCCAGTTGGAGTTAGTGTACACTGAAGCTTGACATTAAGGTCGAAAGAAGATAAAAATGGTAGAAAATTCTACAGTGTTCCAGTAACAGTAATTCTATATTAACCTTAATCCTGTGGCTAACTTGACAATATTTGAACTGCTGTCTGATCATTAGAAATTGAAATAAAAGCTGAAAAACTCAAACCATCATGTCTTATAACTGATATCGTATATTCAATGAGGTCACAATTGTCTAGCCAAGGAATAATTTCTATGTTTAGAGTGTTTTTTCCAATAACATATTATTGATCACTAAACATTTATACATCGATCAAAGACAAATCACAACCCGTAATGCTAATTATGAAGGGAAGAGTTGTTAGAGTCGTATTATCAACATTAAAAATACGCAAAGTCAAAGAAAATGGAGAAGAAGTTGTCAAACTAAATGCAGTAGCATAGAGTTAAAATATTTACGAAACTGAATCATAACTTGCATAGCCTATCAATGCATTAGGAAGAACACTTAAAGATGTGAAGTATCACTACATAATATAAAATTTGTACATAAATAATTATATTGGCATGTCACATTCGATCCACCAAGAAAATACCAATCGAGTAGTGCGAAATTAAGTTATTATCCAAGAGTGTAATTAATTTAAAGAGTATCATTATTCATAATATCAGTGATATCTTATAATTAAATTTAAATAATTAATATTAGTTATCTGTAGGCAAAAGACATGGATTAGTTAGTGCTTATGTAACATTGAGAGTAAAAGGTATTTCAACGATTATATCTATAGGCATTAACTTTGCTTAGTAAATATAATTGTACTAGCCAATATTTAAGTTACTAGCTGTAACTTCTACACTTCTATTTAAACCTGAAATTGAATCTTAAATGTTTAGGATAGCTTAAGAAGGATTTAAATTTAAGTTGTCCACGATATCAAAATTTTTATCGTGATATAATTAAAGAATAATTGAATTATCAAATGTATAAAAAATATTCTTAAAAATAGAAAAAATAATAATAATAACATAAAATCTAATAAAATAATAAATAGTGATCAAATTTATTATTATTATTATTATTATCTATATTATTATTATTGAAAGCTGTAGCGTAATTAATACTGCTCCATAAGCCTTCAAGAAAGGTATATTCATAGTAGTTTCACATTTAGAATTTTGATGAATCCAAATATTATTTAAATAAGTGAATTGTAGGGATAAATATTCAAATTTTATCATAGTTATTAAATCACAAAAAGAGTTTAAAATAATTAAATAAAAATATTTAGAATTATTTGGTGAAAATTAATGAGGCATTAATTATAGCAATTTTTTCTTACTTTGCCCCACTTTAACTGTTATAAATTGAAATAACATTATTTTTGCTTATTGTTTTAATTTTTATATACTATATACATTTTGTATAATAATTATATAATTAATTTAATATTATTTAGCTTTTTTTATTAAAGCTAATTTTAAAATTTACTAAATTATTTTTTTAAAATGATAATCATAACGATTGATGTAAATATTTTATAAATTGAAAATGTGGAATACTTAGAGAATTATTTTTATAAACGTATTAATTTAAGAAAAGAGGGAGATATATGAATATTCGTTTTTACATGATCAATTTTTTATCATAATTTTTTTGTAATTTTAAATTTAAAACTTTAAATTTTCTTAATATTATCTGTAATACAGTATTTAATTTTAAATAAACTTTAAATTTTGATTATAAATAATCTTAATAAATTTTCTTTTTTAATTAACTTTTGTAAGAGTAAATATTTATCGTAAACCTGGCCTTTTAGAATTCAAAATTTAAGCTAGAAAAGATTTTCATTTTAAATTAACATTTATATTGAGCCTAATTTTCCTAAAAACTTAAAAAAATATTTTTACTTTTTCTCTCGCAAGAATTTGATTTAATTGTAAGCACGAAATATATTCTCTCATATAAAGGATGGTTCAGTTATCGTGACAAAGAATTATATTCTGATTTAAAAAAAGTGACTTTGTAGACTTTTAGGTAATCTACCTCTGGAGGGAAGTCTATTAACTTTTTACCAAAAAATTTGGTTTGGATCGTTACAGCAAGATGCCTTAGCTTATTCGATTTTGAACCTATTATTTAAAAGATTTGCCTTTTCGTTGTTTGTCAACTCTGCTTATAGTTAATTTAACATAACGATATAAAGTAATATGATAAATTTTAATAATATTCACAATAACTAGATTTTTAATATATTTCATATAATATATCAGTTAAATTAAGTTATGTTAATGGTACCAATACAAGATTTTCGTATTATTTTGCTTATTGGAAATATTTAATATATAAATATAATAAAATCTCTTTATATTTGCAAATTTAATCAATGTAATATAAATGAAGTAATTATTTACTTTTTCTTTTTAAATGAAAAAAATCAAGCAGAAATTTAAGAACTGAAAAATATAAAACGTAATTGAAGGAAAATAATATGAGAAGTTAATAATGAATTTAATCTATAAATAAAAGAATGTTAAAAATAGGTGAAACGAATAATAATTACTAATCTATTTAATACATTTTAATTATATTGATAAATAAGTATGAGCAACTACTCGAAATCATGGATAACACTGCAACTGGTAAAGGAACCTATAGTCAACAGACACAAGCATCTACCTCCTCGTACAACCTCTCACAACTTCAATAATAATGCACATTCAACACTCATGTTTAAGTCTTACACTAGAGAAATGTATACTATGGAGATATGAAACCACATAATTTAATCTGAAAAGCTTGGGCAGTCTACTGGAACTCCTTTGCTGTCTTGAGGTATTCTCTAAGGGAGTGCTTCTGTAGCTACTGAGTATTCCTCTGATCCTATAAATAAATACTAATTCAATACTCCATCTAACAATAACATTCAAAGTAAAATAAAAGTGCCCTAACTAACTCAGCATTACAGCGCATTAATATGATCAAAGATACGCAGATTATCTATCATGCTTTACTTAAGCACTTATTACACATACTACTAAAATAATTTTCTAAACTATCAGTAAAATCAAAACTGTTTCATATACATCTAATTCTTCTCGATATATTTATCTCATGTATATTTTACTAATTCAATCTCTTTATTCACTCAAAAATTATGCTTTTATAATTCATTTATAACTAAACAATATAATATTATTTTTATCAAAATCTTGAAAAGTGTCATTACAAAGTGAAGAATCAATGTAAATATCTACAAAAGTGAAAGTCTTTGTTTAATTAGTAGAATCATAGTAACCTACTTTGAAACTAGAGAGATTTGGGGAAGTTATTGCTGTACTAGGATGACAAGCTTGCTGTTAAGATATAAAAATACTATTATCAAAGACATTCAATGAAATAATTTTTTAATATAAAATGAAATTTAATAAACTTTTAAGATATTTATTATGGCTAAATTAAAAAAAACAGTTTATAATTTTAAATTAAATTATTACTACATTTTATTTCTAATATTACTTTATTTAATAGAATATTTAAAAATAAGAATAAAATAATGAGTAACAAGAAGGAACAAGATCAATAGCATTTTTTGAATCATTTTCAGCTTAAAAATTAGCGCTAATATACTGGTAAATATTTTCTGAAGTTGCATTTGTTATATTTGTAAACTAAACATTTGACACTGTATTATTCAAAGTAAAATCAGCAGTGCAATCATTATCTATATCTTTTTCCCCATTAGCTCTTTAAACTTATATAAATCCTTAATAATAAGAGAAAGTATTCCATTAATTGACTGAGGAATAGACAAATTCTTTTTAAGTATACCCTCCTATATATAACTTTGTTTTAAACAAATTATATTAAATATATTGTATTAATAATAAATAAATTCACATAACTTATCAGAATCTGTACTTCCAGTAAATACAGCATCATTATTAGACTTATCTGTATAATATGCTAGTTTTTTATTTGATGCTATACCAGTTAAAAAACTGAATGTTTAAATATAAGTATCACTTCCAGTATAAATTACTAATCTTAAAATGTTGGAATCTATACTGTCTGGTTGAGATTGAAGAATATATTAATAATCAGTGGAAAATGATAATACAGAGCTACTTCCTTATATACGAATATAGTTTAAATCATCAGTACTGGTCATATATCTGTATAATATGAAGTAATGAATCATTTTTAAAAAAATAATACATTTTAAAAATAAATGTATATGTTTAAATTATGATTAATAATTATTTATTCCTTAAAATAGTTTAGTGCTATTCTTTATAAAGAAATTATTATAATTTAATCTAACTATAATTTAATTATAACAAATTTCAATTATTTTAATAAAAAATATAATTAAGAAACGTAATCAAATATTAAAAATATTTCGAACTAAAAAAACTATTTTTCAATAGTGCTTTTAAGAATTTTTAATAAAATTATTTAATAACTTTAGTTTAGTATCAATTTATATTACAATAGATTTTTTAATAATTTTTTGAATCTCTTCGTTTGGAATTACCTGAAATTTGTAAGCAATAATTTTTATTTAATGAAATTAATAAAATATGAATAAATAATTTTTAAAAAAATTTATAAACTGAACCTTGTGATACCATAGTTTGCATATCCGTTTATGAATTCAAAACTCATAACCCCCTAATAAGGTTTTAATAAGTGATTTGCATTTGTAGGCTGTAGTTGGGTTTGCAGAGTTAATAGGCAATTTGCAAAATAAAGAAATAGAAAATACCGAAATTTATTAATCGATAATGATTAGCTAATAATTATATTATGCTTAAGCATTAGGGTCACGGGTAGAGTCAATATTAAGTAGACTAAGTGAAAAAGGGTGATAAATTTCTGCAGCTTTAGCCAAAGCTATTTTGCTCAAAAGCTATCTCAACTGTAAGTTATTATTGCTTTGCTTGTTCTGTTCTATTTTTCCTTATCTATTTAACATTTAAAACTTTAGGCACTTGATATTATCCAGCAAAAAAATAAAAGTTCGGGGGGGAAAGTTTCCTGCACTCGTGATAGTCTCCTGCACTTTTTTTATATGTAAAATTTCATAAGTTTAACAATAAATTTTTTGTACAACCCATAAATTTTAAGATTTTTTTATATCATGTGCGAACTGCATGAAAATATAGTATTAAACATTATCTAATATTATATATCATTGAAAGAAATAATTAGAATTTAAACAACAATTAAATAAAATATTTGGAATTTCATTAGTACAGAGAGAACAATATTATGGTTGAGATACATAAGTCTACTAATATCAGATGAAATCTATATAGTGGATAAATTTTATCCTTGCTTGGATGGTGATTAGATTCCATGTTAATAAAGATATTGATTAATTGAAGAATAGATTAAGTAATAATATATAAAAAAATTAGTAAAAGATTTTGTTGATAAATGTGATAAAAATCGAATTCTAAAAATGAAAAAAAATTTAGTGCAGGAAACTAACCAAAAAATATTTTTTTATAATAAACCGGTGCAGGAAACTTTCCCCCCTAAAAGTTCTCACACTACCGTTTTGTCTATCTCGGCGACTTGAAGTTATTAAAGTACTGGGACACTTTCCTCTTGACTAGCTAGCAGTAATGATTTATCGCAGATTTCTTGAATTGTGTATCTCTCCTTAGACTATAGCCAATATTTATAGACGAAATGGTATTATAAACAGAGTGAAAAGAGTGATTGATTTTACAATGACATTTTAAAGTAATAATTTAAATATTAAATATGATTGAATCAAGTGAGTTATTACTAACTAACAACATCAAGTTTATAAACGCTGATGAAGCAGCGTTTACATTCAATACTTATATTAATAATACCTGTAGAAGTATGATAATATGGGAGTATATAAATAAAAAGTAAAGGTTGCCGCTCACACAATTTTAGCTGGTATAAGTGAAGATTCTGCCTTCGAAGGTTGTGTAATTTATCCTCGCTCTATTAATTGAGAGAAGTATATTCAATTCTTACATATCAGAGAGTATAATACTACGATCAAGAAATCATCTTGTTTTTTAATAACTTATCAGTTCATAAGACTTAAGAGTTTAAGAAAGCTAATGAAGAATTAAAAATAATTCCTGTAAACAACTTTCTATTTAGCCCATAATTTAATGAAATTGAAAAATATTGGAGTTACTACAAGAATTTATTGTCATATCATCTTATGCACGATCTACCAATAGATACAGTAGACTTGATCCATATTACCTGCAAGAGGGTGAATAAAGCTAAAACAATGATATGCGCAAGGAAACGGAGAATGAATGTTTATTAATATGTTTTAGACTTAATTAAATGAAATAATTAAATATTAAAGAGTATTTAAAAGGATTAAGCTTCTCTTACTATTCTTCTTCTTAAGGCTTAACAGAGCCTTAAGTCTCTTCTCTTACTGCCATCACCTACATCTATGTTCATATTTTCTGGCTTATAAAATATCCTTATAAAGCCTCATGCTTACTTAAAAATTTTCTGCTGTTTTCAATCTCTATGAACCTTAGCATGCTCTATCATAAGATATATGCCAGTACTAGATTATCCTACAAAGTTATATGTCAAAGCTTACTTGAAAGATAAGGATGCTTCTTAAGTTCCTCTAGCCAAGCTGAGCTTATTAGAATGCCCTGCTTTTTCTAGTCTTCAGGAGAGATAGAATATCGTTTCTTATGTGCTTCTTCAATTATTTCTCTGAGATACTCCTCTTTTATT
>ARYC01013005.1:0-16301 GCA_000711775.1 Oxytricha trifallax
AATTTAGGATTATTTTTATGTTACTAAACCCAGACTATTTATTTCAAAAATTTAGGTGGGGGATATAAACTATATTATTTAATTTAAAAGCTAATAGAATATGGAAGGTTTATTTAAATTATCTTTGTTTTATATATGCAACTACTTTTTCTATTTTATACTTCATTTTTAAATCCTTAAAGCACTTTTAATTTTTGGATAAAATTATTATAAAGATCTAAGGCCCTATTTTTTATTATAACTATATGTTTTTTTACTTTTGTATCCTCTCAAACCTCCCACTAGCACTATTTCAATTTCAATTAGAGCTACCAATCTATTCAATCCGATTCCTCTGTAATTTTAGCCGAGTTCAACTAAAATCTGTCGCCATTTTTTCATCCACTTTCCATTCTCTCCCCCTATTTGACAGTTAATGGAAAATACCAGAGTTACTTACGACTAAATAAACATTCATAAAGGAAATAGAGTTACCCTTGGAAAGTCTTAAGCTAAATCGTTTAAGCGCTTATTTTGTAGGTTCAATAGATCACAATAGATGTTAGAGCTTTGCGAATTAAAGTAAGTCAATGCAAAGTTATTTGTAGCCTCCATAATGACATTCAAATGTAGATAATTAACATTTGTATACAAGAGCGAATAACATGGACGTTACTTATGACAAAGTGACTCTTATTACGCCAGAATAATAAAATAACGGACAAATAAAAATAGGAATGAAGAATCGTGTTTAGTAATGCACCATTAAATATGAAGAGTGTAATGTTTACAAGAAAAGCAGAAAGAATATAGATTAAGTGATAATCAATTTCCCAATACATTCCTAGTTAGCACACACATTGCTTAATCGTTCTCTGTTTTATAAAAGCTTTAAAGACCAATACTCTGAGCTCTTTTGGTTATGGTCAGAGCTTGAGAATTACGGAGAGTTACCTATTTTATTCTCTCAGTAAATTTAATAAGGGTATGAAGTTCAGTAGACCGAACGAAGCAACCTCATGCAAGATTAGGGAGAGCAGCATTATCAGCATTCACTATTCAGAGCTGCTGAAAAGTTTAGTGGGGAGTTTAAGATGCATTCTTGAATGAGGAAATTATAGATGGCACCACAGATATACTTTCGAGTAATTAAATTAGCTCCTTGGCTTTGCTCGATTAGTCCATAAATCATATTATATTGGTTTAAGTAGTGGGATTAGAATGAGTAGATTCCGATCACTAAGATCCTTAGTCTCATAAGAGTTGAAGTTAGCCCAGTGAAGAGTACACTTGCAAATCAAACCAATTAGATGAGTAAATTTAAGAATCGCTAGACAAAGAACATTTCTGTATAAAAGGATGAGCATTCTTTTCCTCCTCTTATTAAGAGTTTAGGGAAAATTCTTAAAATCAAGGAGCAAGAGTGCTGATGAATGAAATTCGATGAATTGTTCGCATTAATGCTGATAGAAAAGTGAGTGATTGCAAGAATATGATTTCAAATGTCCACAAGATATTGATTTAAATTACTACTAAGAATTGTGGCATCCCTTTTATTCATGATCATGGGTATGTGCATATTCCACTAAACAAGTCTAGGCAATAATTCAGTGTTAGCTCTCAAAGCTTTAATCAACATTTCAGCAACAAAGTATATCTCATTATCATGGCATTTAATATGAAAACTTTATTTGTCCTAATCTTATGACATGAGAATGTTAGCATCTATGGTAAGAGTATTATAGAGATATGTTGCATAGTTTCAAGGCTTTCAACTTTGATTATATTCAAATTAAAACTTTAAAAGTTCCATTTTGTGATGAAGGTGAAAAACCAACAATACTTTTAGCTTGTTTGAAGAGATTGAGTTAGTTTACAGTGCAAATTATAATTATAATTCAATATAGATTTTTATATAAAATACAATCTAAAATCCACATTTTTATGGGTTTTATTTGTAATTTACCTCTTTTAGTTAATTTATAATAAAATCAGCATAGTTAGGTGCTTAAAAAAATAAAATAATGAAAAATTTCTATAAATAAAACTTACTTAAATACTGATTAAAAATTAGGATTCATGGCCTATTGAATATATCCTGATTGTCTATCATTGGTATTAACTATAGCAGTTATGATCAGATTATAATTCTTACTAATAAAATAATATTAATTTATATGTTAAAAATTACTCAATAAAGATAGGTTGTATTTCTATGAATAAGTGTAATAATTATATGAAATAAAGCAATATTTTTCTTTTTACTTACATTATTATATAATTATATATCATTTATGATCGGTCGGAGTCAGGAGTCAGGCAAGGATTTTGGTTCTAAGAGTCAGGCTATACATATATAATAATCCCCATATTTATATAGTGAAGTAAGCATATTTATTCAATTCTTCTATTAGTCAACAATTTTAATCATATAAACATATAGGAACCATATCGAACATATCGTTAAAAAGTGCGTTGCCCATGCTCGCTTTGAAAAATTATGATTTCTTATTATATTTCATGAAAGTTTTGAGCAAGCAGAATTAGTTGAAAAATTTGAGAATTCTCTGTAGATTGGAATGTTCTGAGGCATTCAAGAAGGTAAATGAATCATACTCACAGAAAATGATTTTATTCAGAGACGGTGGAGGATCAAGTAATTGGTAACATCTTTCCTGAAACTAGGCAGATAAAGGCAGTAATCACAGGTCTAGGTAACGATGTCAAGTTCATGTACATTCATGTATAAAAATGCATTAATGCTAGAATCTTTGGTGGAGATGTGGGATCTTTCAAGAATTTGTAGTATAGTATAAAGATTCATCATTGAAGCTCATTAGTTTCAAATTAACCTCTTCTTATATATTGAGCTGCTTCAAAATGAATGAAAAAATCACGAAACAGATAACTTTGATTTTAAAAAGTGCAGCATTCATTAATTACTCACTCTTTAATGAGTGAATTGAAGAAACAAGTTACGAAAATACTAGTTCTTTAAAGGTACCCAAGGTAAACGCACCACCTTTGTTTCATAATTGAAGGAAGATTTAAAGATTCACGTAAAAATTAAAACCTCATCATTCAAAATAACATAAACTCAATTAAATTGCTTTAGCATAAATAATACGCTAAACCCAGTTAGAATTAACTCTATTGAAATTTACCTCAATTATTAAATCACAACACTAGTAGTAACTGTGGTAACAGCTCTTAACAGTCCCCTTAAAATGCAATAAACGAAGGGAGTAGAAAGAATTTTTTGTAAAGAAGAGGAATAGCTAATTATGATCCATTAAATGTAATTGAAGACGATTCAGATGACGTCAATTCAAATGCAATAAATGGAAACGGGACATGATACATGTTATTAATAATATCATACATGTTATTAATAATATCAATCATGACAAAAGGAGTCCGCCAAATGTAAATGCAATTAATAATAAGAGATTCACTAATCATAAGAGGTTTGAGGATGAGTGAAGTTATTAAAAATAGATCCCCAAGTAACTTCACAAATAGAGTGAATTGCTAAAACCAGTTACATAAAAATTAGCACCCTTTGAGCTACCCAAGGTAAATGGACCACCTTAATATCCAAATTAAGTTTGTAATTCAGGCGATATTATAATTTTTACATCAGAAGGCCAAATAAGAACACATATAGAGAATTCCAGCTTTTATAAAATCGATGACTTCAACTTACTAACAAATAGGAACTTGGGTGGCACATATCCTCACAGCTAACAAGAAAAATAGTTATATGGTTAACAAGAATAGTACTCTCAAAACCCTAGAAACAGAAACAAGCCAATAAAAACAAATCCTCATTACCTATAGACAGCAATTGACCAACAATTGACAATCTCCACTTTAAAAACCAAATCTACGCCAATGATAAGCAATTATTGATCAATAATTGCTGTATCTACTAATATTAATAAAATACATGAAAAATAGGTAAATTAAAACATATTGAAAAAACAGCAAATTTAATTAATATTTTAACTGTCATGTCTTCATTGTGATGTAATTTAAATTTAATACTTTTATTATTAACATAATGATGAAAATGAGATCAAAGTTTTTTCAATAAAGAAGGGAAGAGCAATTAAAACCTCACTTTAGCTTAAATGTTAGTAACTCAATTCGACTAGGCTTTCGAGAAAATCTTAATTGAATGAGACCAGGACGGATTTAAACCTGTGCAGATAAGGTGAAGAGTGATGGCTACACAATGACTAAGAGTTATGATGAAGTCAAGCAATTCGATGAGGACGGAGATGACAAAAATTTTAAAGTAGCCAAGTGGAATTTTTTATTGAAGATTAGTGCGTTCTACTTTGATGTGCCCACTCTGATGCAACAGTGAGAAGCCAGATGAAAAATGCTACTGAGATATGATGAGCACTGGAAAGCCAAAGAAGATTAAGGAGAAGTTATAGAAAATTGTTAAAATTACACTGCCTACTCATAAATTTGGCCGAGACTACTATAAATTGAAGAATAAACTCGCTCATGCACCAAGACTCTTCGATTGAAACTTGCTTTTACAAATAAATTAAACTAAAAATGATTTTGCTGAACAATCAGAGAATTCATAGACATTAGACCAAAATCAATAATATAAAACTCATATTTTTTGAGTGAAAGTATTGAACGATAAATTATTAATTTATACTAATTTATATAAGATTTTAATTTAACTGACTTTAAATTAAACTGACTATAAATGCCTTACTAAATCCAATATTATATTTTAAGTCTATATAGCTGCTAAGAGATTAATATTTTTATCAAAGTATTAATTATATCTCAATTATTATTAACACTTTACATAAGTTATTTACCTCCTTACTTACTTACTATTAATTAAATCTTAAATTAGAGAATAATAAAAACATGACAATTAATTTTTCTGATTTTTCAATATGTTTCAATTTACCTATTTTTCTATGTACTTTATAAATAGTAAATCCTGGCAACTCTAAACTAAATTTAATTCTCGCATTTTATTTGAATTTACTTAGACACTACATAAACTAATACAACCCACTAATTAAATGTCTCAAACTTAAACTTTTCACAATCAAACTATTTTCTGAATCTTAAGATATGATTTTCCTCCCAAATAGTCAGGTTTTCTTGTATTTGCATAGAGTCAATATTTGAAATCTTAAACTATAGATGCAGTGAAACAATAAGTTTTTGCTTTGACATTACTTGTTCTTTAGTGAATATCCAAAGAACTATAGAGAACTTTATGTTGTAGTAACTATAAGTGGTTTAATAGTAATACTTCATTGTAGGGATAGTAAAGATAAACCTCTATACAGAGCTCGAAAATCAAATGTTGAACTGGACTTAATTCAAACTCTGAGAAGAAAATGGCATCGCTCCAATATTAAAAGGTCTTGGCTATTGCATAGGTCTTTGGTTTTGAATTAGACTCGACGACTGTATTTGCAAAGCTGATTGTAATCAGACTTTAGACACTTTGCTTGGAGTAAGTACTTAGACTTATCCTATCTCAACATTTACTCCTAATCTTTAGTTTTCTCTCACTCTTATCTAATAAGTCGTATCTTCTAATTTTCTTTAAGGAGTATTACAACTTTTCCTTTATGGGCTTCAGTTAGAATGTTAAATATTTTATGACTTACGTCTGAAATAGAGACATCTCTAGTAAGCCTATAAGAGCTCTTATTTTAATTAAATGGATAACCCCTGATTCTGCTACTTTTTCTGAACTGATTGTAGCTAGACTGCACTTATCAAAATATTCAATTCATTTTTTCTTAGGGTGTTTAAAATATCACCAACCCAGTAGAGGTCGAGTTTTCTCCAGTCTTTTTCATCAGAGAGGAATTCAAGTGGCCTAAAATGCTAAATTTCAAACTCTATAAGGTTAGAAAGCGCGAGACCTTAAAGCATTGGGGCTCAGGAAACCTTAATTTAGTCACTCCTAATGCACTTAAAAATGATCAAATAAAAATGGGAAACTTACTTTTCTCTCTTCTCTTAGTATTTAAGAGAGAAAATATGAGTTAATCTGTTTAATCTAGGGAAATAAGCTTGATAATCAGTCACCATGAAGTTGTAAAAATCCCTCTTGCTTTGAATCTTTGACGAAAACTCTCTTAAATCAAGTTGCTATTGTTGATGACCTTCCTGCATATTTAAAGAAATAATATTATGAGCTTTTATTAGCTGAATAGACTATTTTACTCTTTAATTTGCGAGGGTTACCTTGATTCATGATTTAGAATCAATGGAACAGATTAGAATTTTACTAGAAAGTTATAAAATACTCTAAGCCGAATGCACTAGTGTATAGAGAGATTCCACTTAGCTCTTTTGCTTTTCAACTAGAAAATATACAATTTTCTATAATTTTCTATAATTTTCCAAGAAATCATGAACTTGGTTGGGTCTAGTAGGTGCAAAATTGACTCTTAATTTCGGAATTATAACAGAGCTAGCAAGCTCATTAAATTGATTAGTCAAAGAATAGTAATTGATAAGATTTATTTTTTCAGCACTAAATTAATAAAATGTGGAAAAGATTAAAGTTTAAGATTCATAATATATTAATTTAACAATAATACTGTATCTAAGAGGCTATCACAGATGCTACATGAATAATGCTAGCTGAAACGCAAGTAGTGGATTCTAAAAATTACTCGCTCAAATGCCTAAAAGAGGATCCCAACTTGGAATCTTTCTTTGATTCAGACAATGTGCAAAATCTCGCAAAATTAGCTCTTAATCAATTAATTCAATTAACTCATAGCAATGAGAACTATTATAGCTAAACTCTCATACTGGAGACGCTTGATGAATTGAAAATGAATACTTTAAACAAAGACGAAACGATGAAACACCATTATTATTTTTTAAATCATGCTTTTATTGGATAAGAAAAGCTTAGCCAGCCTTAAGCAGATCATTATCAAAATTAAAATCTTTGATTAGATTAATTGAAGCAAAAGTGTGATTTAGTTCTAATATAATTAAGGGAATAGCATGCTCCACATTTCTAAGACTCGAGAGCTCACCACTATAAGGTGAAATAACTAATTGGAGTTACATCTGAAAAGTAATTCCATGGATTCTTGACCTTGAAAGAGGGACACGTTCTCACAAAAAAGGATCATGAGTTCAGAAGGGAGTTTAAGCTTTTGTTAAGATACCAATGACACTAATTACGTAAAGAGTAATTTAAGAACACCTGCTGCATGAAAAAGGAATAGTAATATCCAGGAAGCAAATTATTAGTTCACTTAAGAGAAATTTAATTATGACCTACCGCAAAGTTAGCTGTTTGACTCCAATACTATAACAGCCAGCCAATACCCAGCTGCTAATTTCATAGAGTATTTCATAGGAGACAAGATATTAAAAAATGTTGACGAGGCTATAATTTTTAAAGCCCCAATAATAGGAAATTCTCGTGGATTGATAAAGCTTAGAATAATATTGTAAGTAGAAAATGCAGGGTTAGTAAAGTTAATGTAATAGCAGATATGCCTTTAGTGATGGGCGCCTCGCTTTCATCGTCAATCATATGATACTACCACTAGCTTCACATTGTCATTCTACATCGTTAAACTTGTAGAGGAATTAAATTAGGTCCACAAATACTAGAGATAATAATACCTCATTATAATTGACAATGCATTTTATCATAGAAGCAACTTGACTATAGAATGACTTAAGAGACTTTCATTTCCGGTATTGTTTATGCTTTTATAATTGCTAAAATAACAAAAGATTAAGAAATTGTATAAACTAAAAAAAGATAAGACAGTCATGAAATTGAAAGTTAATATATAAATATAAGTAATTATACAAAAATTCAAAAAAATGAAAGCATTTGTACATTTACTGTTCATAATATAACTAACTGCCCTTATTTAAATAATGGGACATTATATTTATTTGGAATTTCTAAAATAATTGTATTTTAGTGGAGCAAGTTTAAATACTGATGTATAATGCATATTTATACTGTTTTGTTATTAGTTTGTTTTAAGCATCCAATGCATCTCTGCTGTCTTTGCATTATTATTCATTGATCCCTACCATAAGTTCTTAATATTATCAGATTTTATTCTCCTCAGTAATTCAACATTAGGTTTAATTTATATTTTATAAGAAAAAAATGTAAATAAAATATATGAGATAAAGTAAAAAATAAAGATATTGATAATAGCATTGCATAGTTTTAAAATGCTAGTCTATGATGATACCGAACCAATTATTTCATTTGTAATAATCTAATTATTTTCTGTTTTAATTTTAGATAATGACAATTATTGCAAATAATCCACATACAATAGTTTGATGTGGCACCAACAGATCAAGCCTTTAGATTAATCAAAAGCAGGCAGTTCATTACAACCAGTGCATCAACTTAATCAAGGTAAATTTGCATATCTTAAATGACTATTAATAAGTGCACCGAGATACTACTAATTGAGATATCTAGTGAGCTCCAAAAACTTCAAATGAGATGGCTACGAGTGGCTTATTTCATAGCACTAACATCTGCCCTCAGTCACCTAGGTCTAAGAGATGTATGAAAACCATATTAAAATCACTAAATTCTATAATATCATAAAACATTCAGGAGCTTGGGCAAATGCTGCTGCTAAATCATCTCACCAATGGAATTACTTGCCTATTTAGGGACTTGAAGCTCCTTTGTGAGAAAGCTTTGAGCTTTCGAATATACCATTTAGTTTGTTGGTATGACTTTGAAGAATTGGAATTACTATTATACAACAAGTCAAGTTTGAATATTTTAATGTTATTAGAATATAATTTGAATACTTTTCTGTCTAAAGACATTCTGAATCTTTCCAAGATTAATTAAAATAAATGATTTATTAAAATAATCAAATAAACATTGAAAATGAAGAAAACATCAACCAGGATTTCTTAGAAATCTGCAATCATGCATGGACTTCGAAGCTATCAAACAAGAGATTTTCTCAGAGCCCAAGCAAGAAATTGACGAGATTTTAGATGCTAAGGTAGATTACGCAGAGATGAGGGTAAAGTTCAAGAATCAGTATAAAACAGATAGTGGTTAGAAGGTTGCTAAGATACATGCCTGTAATTTAGAAGGTTTGGCTTCCAAAACTAAAGCAAAAAATGAAATTGAAAAGAAATACAGTTCACATGAAGCTAAAGAGGTATATCAATTGGCATTGGGATCTAGAATTAACAGAGATGCTCAAGAGAGGACTGACCTAAAGCTTGATGAAGAAGATGACGAGGTTGATTAGCTCTAAACCCAATAAAACAAATTTAAACATTGAAGAAGAGCAGAAATTTCTGCCAGGAACTAATGAGTAAGATCATGAACCTGAGTAGAATTTACAACATTTAATTGAGGATTACTTTAATTTTGAAAATGAAAGCGACCATGATGCGATTGAGAGGAAAAAAAGTTATTATACACAACATGCATAAAGTAGTGAAAATATGATGGGTATACTAAAGATGAAAACATTAATTATTCATGAATGTTTGTGGAGATGAAGGATCAATTTATTTCTGTAAATTAAAACAATTGTATAAAAATTTGAGTGCACTCCACTCTAGTAGTATGCGAAACAGATCAATCTAAACATGCTCTTCAGGTAACCATACTGTCATTGTGATAAAGTTTGCCAGCGCTCATTTTCATGCATGATCCATGCTATTAACCTCTATGTGGAGGGCCATCTGTTTGATTAAGTTGAAAAGTTTGTGAGTCTGGTTATTACTAAAATACATTTGAATTGGAAAATTTAGATAAATAAATACAATACAAATTGGATCAATCATAACTGACAATATTTAGAGAGGATTTTATATATAATTTCAAATCAACTAAACGTAATTTTAAACTTGATTTTTAGAGGTTAAATGTTTAATTTCAGAAATATAATTTAAAATGCTTTAATTAAATCATTAATAGATTTAATATTGAAATCTTAATTATTTTTCAGAGAACTAAACATTAAACAGCTAAACGAGCTATGTAAAGGTGTTTAGTCATTTAATAATATAATATAATAAGTGCATTCAATCAATGTCTGATACGATCGAGTTGCGTGAATCTCGTTATTCCTGCTCTCCTCTTCATCTCTTTCAACAATCTATGTTCTCTCACATGTTTCATCTTCCTCCCTCTATCTTATATATCTGCTGTACGGTACTTTACCATCTAGAATGTGCTGAAAGGGAAATTTTCTATTCTAAATCTTGACTATTTTTCTAATTAGCACTCAGTTACTCTTTCCGTGAATGCTGCTAAGTCTACTGGGTTAAAGTTATGTAATGGAAAGTCATTTGTTTTTATCACAATGGATGTATTTCTGTAGGATAGCTATGTGGATCCGTATTTGTTATCGAAAGCATTTTCCTTTCTTCTAAGAAATTTTTCATCTTTGCTATATTTGTCTTCTTCCCAAAAAAATGAGGGTGATTGTTCATCTCATCCATCAAGGTGATCAATGGTGCTATGTCAATGTCTGCAACTTTCCCATGAAAATGAGAAACCCCCTCCTCCAACACGTCGCATTTAATATTTCTTTTATCATGTCTGTAAGAGTGGTTCTTCAATGTTTGTAGGTCCGACGATCCTTCCGCTATTCATCTTAGGATTAGCTTTCTTGATAGCAATTTAGTAAAATGTCTCCACCACTTGTCTATACCTGTTTTTATGAAATCTTCCATTTCAATTACTATTCTTCACTCTTTTTAGATTTTAATTTTGTAAGATAATGCTGAAGAAATTTTACAGGCAGGATTTGATAAATTTTTACTAGCTTAGCATCATTAATTAGCTTTACATGGTATTTCATATTCTTTTCTAATTTCACAACTAGTATCAATGATTTCACCTTTTTAAAATGGTTACGGTAAAATTCCTCCACGCTCTTCCATTCTCCTGCCTGGTATTCAGAGAAATAAACTTGATCAACATCACTCTCTATGGCTCCTCCACCTTCTTAGAAAGTTATTAAAATTATCTATTTGCTGCAGCAGAGCATTTCAGATGAATGAAGCTCTCTTAACTTTCAAAAATTAGCTATAGATTTTGATATATTTCTATCAGCTTCTATTCATTAAGATCTGCCGTGTTATTGGCTTTTATGACATAACTATTGATTGAGTACTGCATGTCCACCATATCCAGTTGTTATGAAGTAGTTTCAGTATATTCCTTCTGAATTCTTATCAACATGTGCTACCATGAAGTGTTAATTACTTTTCTTATCGCAATATGCCTACACATTAGTTATAAGCTTGTTTTTCTTAATAAGATCTGTTTCTAATTCTACCATGATGAGAAGCCTTCACTAATACTGATCTGGTGAACGAATTCATTCTTTTTATCTTTATTAGACATTTATGTTGTATTTTGTATCTAGTAAAGAACGATGAAATCTGAAACTTATGTAGAAAATATATCCATTTACTTAAATATTTATTTTAATTAATTTTAAATTATTTTATTAAACAACATTAAAAGACTAAACACACTTTACATAGCTCGTTAAGAGCGTTTAATGTTTAGTTGATAATTACTTAAACTATAAAACATGTTTTTATTCACTCATTTACTGTTTAATGTTTAATCCTCTTAAATATAATCAAGATTTTAATATTAAATCTATTAATGATTTAATTAAAACAACTTAAATTATATTTCTGAAATTAAATATTAAACCATTAAACATCAAATTAAATTTCCGTATATAAAACCCTCTCTAATTATTGTCAGTTATGATTGATCCAATTTTATATTTGTATTTATTTATCAAAGTCTCTCATTTCAAATATATTTTAGTAATAATAAAAATGCCATCTGACAAAGACAAGAAAGCCAGAATTTCTTTGGGAACATGGAGTTGGATTTAAAAACTTCAGGAAAATTCTTTACAACTATGATACAAGAGATTAGAACAGTCCTTAGATAACTCACATTCTCTCTGGCCATGACTTGGATATTACAAGAGCTGATGGCACATCATCTCTATATGATTAGATAAGCACAGAGTTACGCAACTTAGATAGAGTTCTTTTCCAAATAAAGACAAAGCTAGGTACAACATGAAAACTGAGATAATAATTAAAAGTGAATTCATTAAAGTTTATACAAAATGGTACATCATGAACTCAGCTGAGGTCACCCTATCGACATTAATAATGACAAGGAATAAGAAGACTATTGTCTAAATGGGGTTGAGCAGCTACAAATTGTTAAACTGGTGGTTGACAATCCTCCAGAAAATATGAAGGAAGCATTTAAGAAAAAATGGGAGCAAACTTTGAGTGGTCTATACTAAAGAGCAGGATCAGGAAGACAACGACAGCCTTAAAGTAGATGAAACAAAGAGAGATAATGAGATCGATAAAAACAGAGTCAAGGATCCGTTAGATCTCGCTCTTCAAAAGATGAACTTTGTCTAGTGAAGACTAACTGCTAGAATGCAGTAGGCCCACTAGAAACATAGGACAAGAGCTTTATCATCTAAAAGGCTTTGAAGAAGAAGACAGAGAAGGCCAGGGAAGTCAAGGCAGAGAAGAAGAAGGAGAAGCTCTTCTTGAACCAAGAATTTACTAAGTATGACTTGCAATCTAATTAGATCCAAGAGTAGTATGACATCATAAGAAAATAGATGAGCCCAAGCATGATCTCAAAAAATTATAAGAGCTATCTACAATGAAGCATTATCTGAAAGATATTCAAGAATGTTATGTGTATACAAAAAAGATAGCTTTGAATTGGGCATATCTAGAAGTACAGCCCCTAAAGCTTAGATTATACAAGAAATCCAATAAGTAAAATTGTGAAGAAAGATTTCATTGACTAATGCAATCTGTACTATTAAAACGTATTATTAAGAAATTCAATAACACATGAAGCAGAATCAGCAATAATGTGAATCGTAGCTAGAATTCTTTCAGATAATTAAAAAACACCATTCAAAAGCGAACTTCAAAAAGCAGATGTAGGCATTGATAAGTTCAGATCAAAGGAAAGCGGTTGTTTTAACCCTAATCATAAGAATTAATGATGAAAAGATTCAAAAGTATAGGAATAGTAAAATTACCATAAGTAAAAAACTTCATTTTAAATTGTTTGCAATATAATTTAGTATTCTAATTTATTTAATTTTGATCTTCACCCAAATTTTTAATAACTAGTCTGGTTTTTTATCTAAGACTTAAGCAGACTTAACTACTATAGGCTGCTTCAATCCAGGTATTGGTTTTATGCATTGAATAATTCATTAAACCGTTTTATTACATTCTTTTATTCTTATTACTTTTAGGCAGTTGAATTTCAATACGCTCACTAGACTACTGATTATACTTAATTTTACCAGAAAACTTAGTTAATAATTGCAATATTATATTCGAATATTTGTGTATATTATATATTAAAATTGATGATAGAGTATTAAATTCAGCTCCATCTTTTTAAATGAGATAAGTTGAATTAATACCCAAAATATTACAATTTATTACATTAATTCATCTAAAGCTACTCTGATAGGAAGTTGAAGCTTTGTCATCGAAATTTTAGAAAAATAATGAGCAGTATCTTGTATGAAGAAAATTATGTTAACTCTAGAATGATTAAATAAAGTCAGAAGAGCTGCTATGAGTGAGGACGAAAGAGAAGTTATCATTTAATTTATAGTAATAGGAATAAAATACTTGAAGGTAAAACTATAGTTATGAAAAGAATGACTGCGATAAATAACCAGAATTATAATTCAGTAGATTTCAGTTCTTTCGAACATGTAGCCATTTACGATTCTGTGGAAATTATACTTAATTTTCTACGTTTTTTATTTATTTGTGCTATCCAAAGTCTTAGGTGTAGTTTTTGTCTCCATTCACTCTTCTTTAGTTCTCTTTAGTTTATACTTCTCAGCATCATCGGTATTCCCATTAATTGCGTCATCCTCACTCCTTTCTTAAAAATGCTCCGTTTTCTTGAAGAAATGGAATTCCTCCACTTCTGAGACTTAGTCAATTAGTTAATTATATTCTAGGAATAGAATTAATTTTGGAAAATAAATTCAAATTAATTAATTCAAATATTAAAATCATGGCAGTTATATTTCTGGAAACCTAGACAATATGGTACTTGTGAAAGAGAATTAAAAATTAGCTAGACTTTACTATTGGCGGTAACCCTCTATAGCATCCCTGGAGGGAGATAACTCGACTTTAATTTTGGCATTAAAATCAACTAAACAAATAACCAGATATTAAAGTCGAGTTATCTCCCTCCAGGGATGCGATAGAGGGTTACCGCCAATAGTAAAGTCCAGCTAATTTTTAATTCTCTTTGAAACAAGTACCATATTGTCTAGGTTTCCAGAAATATAATTGCCATGATTTTAATATTTTAATTAATTAATTTGAATTTAATTTCCAAAATCAATTCTATTCCTATAATATCTGCTTTTAAATGCTAAAAATTATCTATCTATTTTTCCTCAAGGATATTTTCTTATTATTTAGTAGATTTAATTAACTTTTAAAATATAAAATAATTACAACTTAATGTTACAGCTTAAAGTAATCAACTTTATTCCCTATTGTAGTCGAGTTTGGTCTGATGTTATGTGGGCTGCCAAAGACCTCCAAGTAATGTCCACCTGGCACAAGTCTCTCAACGATGTCATATATCTTGTCTGGCTTTTACGATGCCTCCCTCGTTGGACTCACTATGACGTTCAGGCTTTGTCTAAACTTTGTTAACTCTTTATTTCTATCGTACTTTCCCTTGACTCCAACCAAGCATTGTTCCATTTCATGTTGTAGGTATCTGTCTGGACCCTTGAATTCGTTTCCATTCTTATCAAGCTTAACCTATACCACTGTTTCGACCCATCTGTAACAGTGAAGATTAAAGAAGTCGAGGGTCACCTTCGGTTTACCTTTAATAACCCACATGAATAGTAAGCCTTCTTACTGGACTAAATCAATGGAATATTTTTTATCTTCTTGTCAGAAAGAACATTGTAGTCTAGGTCGAGCATCGTGAGTTCCAAGGAGGATCCATGATAATTACTCTAAAAAGGTTTCTATCTCTTTAAATTTGAATTTGTCTCAAAGAGGTCCACATGGTATATACAGTAACATCGCATCGTATTGGATTATGTGGCATGTTTAGGTTGTCATAAGCGAAGTCTTAGTCAGCGAGGTTTTGCAATTCCTTGGCCATTTGCTGTTTGAGTTTCTCCTCACAATCCTTCTTGTGCCTGCAGAGCGATTAGCAATGACCATATCTCCTGTGGAATTTGTCACATACATATTTTTTGGCTAGGTACTCTTCAACTTTCACCATTAAATGGTCTCTTTCATAGTGCTTGCAGAGTACGTATCTGCTTCCTTCTTAGTTGCAGACGACAACTGGACAACTATACACAATTATTGCCAATAATAAATGACTTTCATTTGTGGGTCAAATAGAAAAACATATGTCAAAATGTTTACACTTTTTGTCAAAAAATTTATATTGATTTATATATTTATCGAGAGTTGGTGGTTCTAATATCACAGAAATAGCAACGTTTGGTAATAGTATTTGCATTTTATTTTATATTTGATAATTATTAATTATGAAATATTTAACTCTTGTATAATTACAATTCATTCTTGGATTTCCCAGACGGGTTTAATATAAATCAACCTGCTTATTTTTTTGTTATCACATAAGTATAAAAGATTTCTATGACTCCTCTCCCAATAGTAAAATGAATATGCAGAGAGGCTCTTAAAGATTACGAAATGTGGAAACTAAGCACTTAAAGCTGTATAAGCTACGTGAGTTAATTTCTTAAACGATTGACTGGCAAGTAGGAGAAATCAAGAAAGTTAAAAGGAAATCACATCGAGTTCCTCTCAAGTGATAAATACCTGAAATAATTCGCAGGCCTCACACTATAAAAAAGATGCCAGATGTTTCATAGGTAGTTTCCAGAGATGAATATATCCCCTACAACACTCTGTAAACTTTATCAGAAGTTATAGATCAAGCGTCAGGCTATATTGACCATCAAAACAAAACTGTTAAAGTAGGCTCAGAACTTTGGTTAATAGCTCTTCGACATGTAAAATCAACTTTTAAAATTAAGAAAGTGTAATCACTGCATTTTGTTTGTTGATGAAAGAAATCTTCTCTTTCAATACACAAGCTAAGCTCGAGTATTGCAGTTAGGGCAAAAATATCCAATTAAGTATTGTAGAAATACATTTAATTTGGTAAAATGAATTAAAATTAAATTAATTAAATATTA
>ARYC01013006.1:0-15051 GCA_000711775.1 Oxytricha trifallax
ATACATTAACTAGCTTGCAATGAAAGTACATGAATGAATGCTAGTTAGTTCTTCCATGCTGTACAGTATAAAATAGTTCCCCTGTACTTGAAACTCCAACAATCAAATTCATTTACTTTTAAGTCTTTGTGAATTTGTAACTCTATTTTAACATAAGGAGCAGTCCAACCTCTGTGTCTTTAATCTGTTTAGTTAAGAGTTGATTCATCAATATTGATAATTCTTCTACCCTTACTTAAGTGTTCCACGAATTACTGGGCTGCATACTATCTTTATAACTTACTACTGTTGCTATTATGAAAAGTTGAAATCTACTTTATTTATTTATAAGTCATCATTAATTCATTTATCAAAAATCTTCTAATCATTTACTTGCTACACCTTAACTATATATTCTTCTGTAAACTTTGCTGTATATCAGAAAGCTGCACTGGTTAAGTGTTATACATTAACATATTAACGATATGAGTGCGTGCTCTGCTATGCAGCTTCTTATACTTTCCTCTATTGATTTATTTTAGATTCCAGAATTAAGCTTTCTTTACTGGGCTTCTTAAGTACCTTCTTAATTTATAGTATGAAATGCCAAGTCTATCCATTATTTAGAAATAAGTTAAATTTTCTGAAACTCTTAATCTTAGTGATTCCTCCGCAAGTTTAAGTTCTTTCTCTTACAATTATTTCTCTTTCCTTAATTACTTTTGTAGTCTACGAGGAACTATTGCATCATATTGTGTGTGCTAACAAAAATTGGAATTTAATCTTTGACTTTATGATTTTCAATAACTTTAGCTTCAAGAGCTTTAAAATCAAAATCTTAAGCACTATCCATCATACTCTAGGTTCTAAATCCGATTACTTATACTCAGTGTAAAGCTTTAGCACTAGCTAACCAAGAGTCTATATTTAGCTATCATTAAGTAATGATTCTTTAGCTCCTTTTTTAACACTTTCTCTATACTTTTCTTTTGGATCTATGATAAATCCATCGATTTCAAACTCTGAAATTTCATCACGAATTTCATTGAATAATTAAATCATATCCTTTTCACTCACTTCCTCTATACTCACATCTGCAATAGTTATGTTCCTCTAGTAAAGCATATTAGTTGTTAAGTATTCTGCATAATCTTTAGAATCTTCAGAACCACTAGAAGAGCTCTGCTCTTCACTTGAACTATTGCCATCATAATCTTTATCTTCTAACCTAAAGAATTCTGACAGTCTAGACTGTCGTTTTTTAGAATATTATTCCATCAATGGATTCTTAAATTTAATTATAATGAATTGTGTTGGTGCTGGTAGGAATTCCGCTAGCGGAAATTGGATCGTGCTGGTACGATTTCATTATAATGAAAAGCCCTCTCTGATTTTAGTAACGGTAGTGTCTTCCTGAATCGAAATTGACCTATATAAAATGGTTTAAGGCACCTTAATTTTAAAATTTAATGAACCAATAGAAACTTACTGGTATCAATGTTTCAGAACTCGTCCAGAAGTGCAAAAGTAAGAAAGAGCTATACAACTTTCTTGCCCAAGACTGCCACGCTTTCTTACCAAAAGCAGACTCCACCAGCATTTATTTCCTTAAGTAAATCATAAGAGCAGAGAAAGAAGTAACGATTAACTTACCCCTGTAACTGTTATTATAGTATGTAGGAGAGATGCAGTAAAAGTGTCAGCAGTGACTTAAATCGATGGACTTACAGTTTAAGACTTTCTCGATTATGCAAGAAGGTCTTCAAGACTGCTGTAATACTTGCCTGATGAACGAGATTGGGTCCACCTAGACAGATAATGGATATGTGATTTGCTCTTCACCCTAGACAACTGATGGTGTCTCCCAGATGATTCATGATGCAATGCTCTAACGAAGAGAAAAGCTAGAGTAAAACAGAGATCTCGTTATAGATGGAGACCCGAGTTCGTGGACGCTCTCAGCAGATGCCTTAACTTTAGCAGTAAGTTTACTCTCTCTTAATTTCTTGTGTAGCTGAGCGAGGTAAGGCTGAGAATCTCGTTAAGGATTCATCTAAAAGAAGAGAACCCGTGAATAATTAGAGGAGGTAAAAGACTATGAAATGGCTTTGAAATAAGATAAGCAAGAATTCTTGCAGTAAACTAAAACGTTGAAGCAATAACATGACGATATGGAAAGTGAGTTGCTTGACTTACGCAAGATGAAAGAGCAGTTTATGCAAGATGGTAACATGTAGAAATTGCAGAATCAATCTCCAAACATGAGACAGTGAGTGCTGCTGCTTCTATTCCTCCACGATTCTCTATATACTATTAATAGCAAAAACATGAATATGGTGAATTGCTTTAAAAAATTAAGATAAATCTCATATTCTTAATCTTGGTTTTCTCTCTGAATTTCTATGGTTTATGTCGCTTTTAAAGTGCCTTCTCTCACTCGAGGCTGCCTTCAACCATCTTTCCATTGTCTCTTCGTTCTCTGGCAGCTCTGTATAAGTGCAAGTGAATGTTTTATCTCTAGCACTGCGACGAGTAACCAACTCTCAATTCTTATTTTATTCTTTGATTAATTCAAGCTTCTGTTAACCTTTCAATAATCTTCTCTTTTAACTTGCAGAACTGCTTTTACTTTTGGATCTCTCTCTGCTTTGAGCCTTAGTAATTTCATGGTGCTACCACTTTAAACTCCTGTGCACCAATTGCTATACCTGCTCGAATGGTTTATCTTGAAGCACAAGGTTTTAACTCATCTTCTATTCAATAAGCTCTATGAGAGAAGGTTAATAAAAACCCAACTTACTTTATTCACCTTATTCTTCAATTTTTAAGGCTCCTTTTCTTCTTCAAGATTATCTTGCTTCACTACTGCTGCTGGGTTGCTTGCTTCACTATAAGCTTTCTCAGTGAGAGATACAATATGTTGAACGATTTCTCTTACAATATTATCTTGCTCCTATTCGTTTGAAAGCTCTGCAGAAATTTATTCTTAAGGCACCTGGTTTTATTCTAGTAAATTTTCCAATGCTTCTAATCGATTTTATAAAATTGATTATACTTAATTGTGCTTGCGAGCAAGTATAAGCTCTGTCTCTTTCTTTTCAACTATAAGCAGCTGCTCTGCACTATCTTTAGAAGCTTGCTTATATAATACTCGCTGCCACCTGCCTTTAGTGTTAAGTCTCCCAATTCTGCCAATGATTTATTCTTCAGATCTTTGTGAGAAAACATCAGCAATGATTAAATATAAACCACCATTTTAATCGATTTCATCATTAGTTTGGATATCTGTTCCTCTCCCCTGTGGCTCGCTGAGCAAGTAAACCCCGTAGTTTTTGCTTGCATTTCTCATTAAATACCTGCCTTCAAGCACAGATTCAATTGCAGTCGCTTAGGAGTGGTTGAAACTAATGAAATCAAAATCGGATTTCTTTAAACCTATTTCAATAGCACTGTAATTTGTTGAAGCCACTATTAAAACTGGTGAAACAGCTACTTAATCCTTTATGATTTCCTTGATTCTCTGTAAGTAATCTCCTTGGTTTGAACTTATCAGCAAGTCTGCTAACTAAGTTTTCTTATCTCCTTGCAGTTTATCAAGGGTAGGGAATACTACAGGTGTGCTATGCAAAGCTAAACTAAGACAATTTTCTTCACCTTGAGAAAGATGGCTTCCTGAAACAATAATACTTCTAGATTGCTTGTAAGAATTTAGCTGATTTATAATGTTGTCAGCAGAGCCATCGAAGAGAATCCAGTCGTATTCATCAATAAGCACGATGCTATCGTGCCACACACTCATGAATTTAGCAGCCTTCATTTGTTTCTTGAATTGCGGTTAGGTGAAAAAATAAATGCCTGTATTTTTTGCAAAATAATTATGGTTTGAATCAAGTTCCATTGCACTAATAACTTTTTGAAATTTTTGATAATCTCTCTGCACTAAGTGCTCATTCTTGCCAACTATGATTACGGATAGCTTCGTTTTAAGAGCTATAAGAATGGCTAACGCAACGCAGATCAAGGTCTTGCAATTACCAATACCAAAATGTATTAAATGGTTTGCGTGCAAGTTTCGCAAATATAGTTAATGCAAAAAATTTGAGAACTATATAACTTAAAGCCAAGATTTTGCTGCAGCTTTTCTAAGTCACTACTCACACTTAACTTTTCATTCTGTGGCTTTGAATTGAAAGCACGAGCTAACATGTGCGAGGTATTAGAGTTCTCAAAGAGTTGAAGTAAGTCTACAATTGTTTTATCAGAGAAAGCTTCCATATTTTTGGGTAAGTGTAAAATTCTTTAAATTTCAGAGCAGTCGCCATTAAGGCAATTTTCAATAATGCTGTTGCTCACACTCACATTCTTTTCAATTTAAACTTCTATGATTTGCTGCTGAAGCTTCTTGAACTGCTCTACTTTGCCTACCCACTACTCGTCTCTGCTCTGCAGCCTTTATGCAAGGCCTTTCATAAAGTAAACCATAGTGTTTGAATCAATAACCTCTTACTTTTGTAAGAAAGTAGCCCTAGTAATTGATATATAATCTTTGAGTGCTTCAACTGTAGGAGAGCAAGAGAGAGCACAAATTCTTACGAAGTACTCTGTGTATTCTACAGGTATGTCTCTTATTAAGTGCAAGCCACAGTCTTGCTTGAGTAGAGTCATGAAAGGCACATTCAAGATAAAGAATGAAGTAGGTATTAGCTTTTAAACTTGAGAGTCGACTGCGAATAATTACCAAGTTTAACCCATTAATTGTATAATATAGGGAGAGTAGAATCCAATTTCTGCACTGGTGCAAGCTGTTTAGTGAATGCTGCAACTGAATTAAAGAATACAAAGTTCGCTAAACCCGGAGCTTGTCTCGTATTAGGTGAGCGTATTAATAATAAGATTGATTCTTGTATTAATTCATCTTCGATTTATACTCTTTCTCCCATATAATTAATAACCAAGAGCAGCTAAAAAGATACGTGGCTTTGAGTCTTCATCTAAATTATTATTGCTCTAAATTAAATCCACGAGCAATGAGAACAAGTTCTGCTTAGTTTATGGTCACTAACGTTCTCAAAATTGCTAAGGAAGGAGAAAAGTGACTGGGTGTTTCGAGTAACTATTTCTTGCAAAATGCAAGACCTTTAATAATATTAAGAATTCTTGAAACTTTCGAAGTGCTTTATGAGAATCTCATGGCCGATGATCGAGCCATAGTTAATAAAGAGCTGAGGTAAGGGTTCTTTATTTTGATTTTAATCACTTGCAAAGCTGAGATTCGTAGCTTATTCACTCTCCTTAAGCTCTTCGATAGCAGCAGTTACATCTAGAGTCTATGATACCACGGATTTACTCTTATGGCTGTGCTTGATCTTCTTTGGCTTTTTGTTATTTATATACTTTCTCACATACTACTTAAAATCAAAAGTTTTATTATAACCTGCAAAATCCGCCTGCTACAGCAGCATTCTCAAGTTATAGTTATTTTATTGCAGAAATTCTTTAGCGCGGTTGATTTTAGCACTGTCTTGTGCATTTTAATACTCACACTTAATGCCCTTGGCTTTGAAATTTTCTTCAAAATTTCCATTGGCTTGATGATTTTCAAAAATCCAATCTGAGTTTGACTAATCGGGTGCCTCCTGCGGCACTTGCAAATCGTTTATACCTTCTAAATAGAAGATAATATCGAAGATTTAAGCTTACCAGCACTCGCATTCAAAAGTTATTGAAGGTCGATTTCAGAGGTTTTCTAAAATCCAGTAGCTGGATTCATCTGGTTTATGCTTAATTTTAATGAGTAATTCGACTGGATTTTACTATTAAACCACTGGATTATTAAAATTTCGACTGGATTATTGATCCTTAACTATATGAAAAAACACTCTTTTGCTTATACCTCCGGATTTATGGCTGGTTCACTGCCAAACCAAGAGAAATAATGATTATTCACTATAACTCATTAAACGAGTAGCTTAGAGTTGCCTGGAGGTGGGTGGTTGAAGAGCTGTGATATATTTTAGGAATTTTCAAGATGGGCAAAACCCAAAATTGGCTTTTTGAAAAATGTCGAAATCCGCGGCAACTTTCGAAATTCAAACCTTTCCCCGTCCATAACTGAATAATGGCCAGTAGAAATGTGAAGACGAGAATATCTAAAGTTAATGGCACCCGAAATCGAAAATTTGGGTCTTCAGTTTTGACCCTCAAAAATGCTTTTTGGCTTAAGCCAAAGCACTGGATTATAGAGGTCAGACCGGTATAATACTATACAAATGTTGAAAAATCTCGAGAACGGCCCGACAACCTACTCGATTTCAAACTGCTCTGAACTTAAAATAAAAAATCACACTAATCAAATCATATTAATCCAATCATATTCAAACTTTGTAAGAGCCGTGATAGTGCCAACCCTACTTTTTGCATTCTCGAGATCGGCTCCCTCAAATTAAGTTAAATTCTGTCCTTTTAAATTCCTTATATATCGATACACTTAAAACATTTTATCAAATTACAAATTCTATGTGTACATACGTATTAGGGTTATATAACAGAGCATTATAAAAATTTGTTTAATTTTCGTAAATAAATAAGAATTATTTATTAACTAGAAAAAATGAATCAGCTATTCATATGATTATTTCAAAAGAATTAACTTTTCACTTATCTATAATACTTGATTTATTTTTAATTTTATGTCGATATTAATGAGATAAATTGGTGTTTTTTTAATATCTTATTTTTATTAAACCGTTTTTGGAATCATTCATAATTTGGCTCTTCTAGAGATTCATCATCATTGATTCTATATAAACCTCCTCTTTCAATAATGCTTCTAATTGATCCTCTGTATTCTCTATATTCTCTTCTAATTATTGTTATTTTCACCCCTTCCTCGGAAACTTCGTCTTTCTCTCATTTCGCCGCTGTTTCTGTAAATTTCTCTACCTCTCATCTCACCACGGTCCCTAATATCGCATGGATCTCTCATTTATCCACGATAATCTCCTTGCCCATTAATTTCTCCTCTTCCTCTCGTTTAACTCTTAAATCTCCTCTACCTCTGAATTTTCCTCGATCTCTTCTCATATTCCCTCTAACTCTCAGTACATAAAAATGGGTCACAAACTGACTTTAAGTGATCTCTGATTCTTAACCCACAGCTTCCTCGTTCAACTCTAATTCTAATAAATTAGTTACTTTCAGTCTTTCGATCTAAATCCCTTTTCTCATTCGATCTCGACCTAGACCTGGATTATTAATTCAAACCTTTACTTCTCTCATAAATTTATTATTGTATTAATTTGAAGAGAAAACTATAATTAAGTGAATTATACATTATGTTATGAAAAATTAATACAATTTTGAAGGTGTAAAATTGATAAATTATTTTTAATATAATTAGCTTGGCATTTTTAAAAATGCAATTTAAAATTAATAATAATTCAAAAATTTCTTAAGACTCGTTTTAGAATCTTGTTTAATTAATAGACTAAAAATTGTGCTATTTCATCGTATTAATCTTGTTTAATTTATTGTAAATAAACTCATAATTAGTAATAATATTGAGAGTAATTGATAATAGTTATTGTTAATCATCTGTGGATAATTTTATTAAAAACTTTAATATATAATATATTCACGCATATATTTTATTAAATATTAAGAAAGTGATCATGTTATTCTTCTAAAACATTAATAAAACTTAATGTTCGAGGAAGTAAAATTTCATAATTATATAGAGATGTATTTATATTTTTAATTTTAATATTTAATAATTAATTTAATCCATTTTTTTATCTTTAATATCGAATTCAGGAGGTAAAGAGATGGTTCCTTTTACTTAGTTCTTATTATATCTTAAACATATTTGTTTCTACTATTAACTCATTATTCTAATTTGATACATGATTTGTATTAAGTAAATTGATAATTATTAATAAACATTTTCTTGCTAAAGATAGCTATTTAGTCTTTTAAGTTTAAATACTCTTTTAAAATTCAAATTACATAGGGATTCTAACCCATAACAAATACTATTAATGTCTTTTATCATTCCCAATTGACTGATTGCCCAATATTATATTTTTTATCATTTAATGTCTCTTAAATAAGTCTTTGATAAGTAATTAGACATCTCAAAAAGTTCATTTATTATAATTGAAAATCTCTTAGTTCCATAGATGAAAAACTCAAACAATGACAAGTAGTCATAGATAATAAATTTATGATACAAATAAAAAAATAATAATTCTAGAAATATTTCACAAAGAAAGTGGGAGAAACAGCAACCTAATTGACAGAGTAAAATTAAATAAAAATAAAAATATTAAAAAAATAAACTTGAATTTTATAAGGTCAATAATTAGTCCCTGCAAACCCTAAAACTTTCTAATTATTTCATTTTCTAAATTTAAGATTTTTAATGTTAATAAATAAAGCAAAAACTAGAAATATATATATCTTAATATATTTCTGTACTTTTAAAAATGCCTCAATTCTCATTAAATATTTTACTCATGGGGTTTTATATATAGAGTAAATTGAATTGATAAATTACTTTTGGGGTTACAATTCCCATGTTAATGAAATGTAAAAGGGATTTATCTTTAATTTAAATTATATAAATATATTCAATCATTTCGCTGATAAAGGTAGCAACTTTAATTTTTAGCCATAGGTAAAAATCTTTAGAGAACCTTCAATCTTAGGATATGGAAAGTGTTCTTATCTTTCTCAAATTCTAAGAGTTATGCCTCTCATGGGCATCCCACGACCTCTATATAGTTTTTCACTCTCAAACTCTTATTGGCAAGACCATACCTCTGTTACCTCTAATTAAGAGTATTCCTTCAAAGCCTCCTCTCATTGGAGTTAAACTATTATCTTCTCGCATAATTAGTTCCTCTCTTCTTATAAGACAAATATCTCTGATTCTCAGATTAAATTAAATCGTATATATCGATCATAAATCATTGAAAATAAATTTACTTTTATATATATATCAAATAAATGATTCTATTTATAATATCTGAAATTAAAGCTAAAATGGAATTAAGTATTTAAGTGTATTTGAAAAAAAACTTCTCTTGAATTTCAACTCAAATAATCATATTTCTTTAAAAAAGGAAGAAATTTATGAGTATTTAATTAAGTACTCTAATTTAACACAAGATTTCCATTTAAGCAAGAGAAGTTCAAATATAATTAAGTATCCCAAAATTTAGTTTGAGAAATTTACGAAGAATATGCTACTCGTGACAGAGTAGAAATTGTATATATTTAATCAAACAAATAATCTTTAACATTTTGTCTAGTCTTAAGCTCTACACTTTATTACAAATGATCTTGAAAACTTATATAAATGTTATAAAATGAGATATCAATGAAGACTTATTATTCAGAAACTTGTTCTATCAATAAATCCTTTAGTTTATTTAGAGTTTTATTTTCTTGAATTAAATACTATTTTATATATCAATTTATTCACCGTTATTATATTTTATTATATATTAATTTTTCGATTGTTTTCTATTTTAGCAATAATAGAAGAGTGAACTTCTCCATCCTAATAAAAGGCCTATCCTACCTTTAAAAATCGCTTGAGACTACTAAACTTTCTTTCTTTGTCAAACAATTATTATAATTTATTTATTTAATTTTCATTACTTTGCCGATTCACTTCTTCGATCAAAGGGTCTATCAATACTTATTTCATGTTTTTCCTCTAATCTTCTTTCGCTAATCAAAGAAGCAGTATGCCGATTTAATAATCCATCCCTGCTTCCTCTCCCTCCTCTAATTAACTAATTCATTAATTACTCTTAAGGATGGAGCAGCAGCTATTCTGGGTTTACCACTTCCACCTCTTAGTGCTAGCCCAAAGCGCAATTCTCTCAAGCAATTTCGAGGAATCTATCTTAGGTTATTTGAAAGCAGCAAATCATGGATGTTAGTAACCATAATATAAACATTAGTTTATAGAATTTTCTATATTATTAAGATGTATGTTAATTTAGTTTGTTATGCTTTGCTGACGATGAATTAGATAAACATATCCTTTTATATGTTTTAGCAAAATTGTTACTTATTCTTATGATTAAATCACTATTAGCTAAACTTAATGCCTCAGTTAAATTCTTTTAAATACTTATAATATCATAAATAATTTATGGTAAATTAAATAGTTTAATAGCAAATATTGCTTTGAATCATGTTTTTAGTATAATATGATTTTAATACAGAACTTGATAAAGCCATATTTTAATTTTATAGTAATTCATCAAATTTTCCTCAACTAGATAAATCAATACTCTGATGCATTTTGACTGATGAAATATCAATTACTTTAGAATGCAAGTGTTTCCATTTTTTTTAATATAATTAATTTTGTTATATTGGAAATAATCAATTAATATAAAAAAAGAGTGAATACTTTAATAAGTATTTGATTATTTGAAGTCAAATTTAATTTTTGAAATTAATAACTTATTTGCAATGGTCTCATAAATTAAAGTTTTTTCCATCTCCAAAGATTCTGATTTTTGTATCACCAAACTAATTAATTATCTTAATTCTATAGTTTATATTCTTATGAGCCTGACCACCCTTTTTAGACTTTAATCACTTTCTCTGACAATTTTGAGGTCTCGTGATAATGCTTAATTAAATAATTATATTGTTTAGAATAGATTAAAAGTCTTTGATTTACACTTTAAAAAAATAAAGTTTAGCAACACTGATTACATCAAGAAGTTTTGTTCTTATCTAAAGATTACTTTATCGATTAGTAGTAAATGAACTTCAGACTATTCAATTCATGAAGTCACATACTGAATGGTGGTCGACCGGTCATCAATTTAATCAGTATGTATGATGATAAATAAATAGCAAATAATATTGATATTTTTGACATGTTTAAAACAACTTACTATATTAATTTGAAATGCGTTACTTATTTCGCTTATTTTATTTTTGGTTTTTAAAATAATAGTATTACACAATAAAAGTCATATATTTAAAAATCAAACTATAGATTTTACTAATTTTATCTTTTTTAATATATTTAATTTTAAAAGATATTTCTGCTATTTATAATCAAATAAAAGAATATTATATATTAATTGCATTGGATAATAGTAATTATATTAAAATATTTTGGAAATTGACTATAATAAAACATTTAGACTTATAAAACTGATATAATTAAATCAAAACACACAATTATAGGTATATCATTAAAATTAATATTAAGTCACAGATATATTAAAGCTTTAAGATTTTAATTAGACTATATGAAATATCAACAACAAAAAAATGCAAATTAATGATGATAAACATAATCAATTAAGTTTAAAGTTCATTCGATTGGTTGAGGACTAATTTCTCTTTGTTAATTTTCTTTTCTTAGTGTCGTAGGAAGCATTAAGATTCTTTTAAAAAGATATTAAAGAACATAAGAATAAGTTATAATAAAATACTATAAAACTAATAAAATTATAATGATGTCGCTTCAATTTTCAAAATTAGGATATTAAAAATTAAATAATATTTTCTGGAAAATTACAAATTCTATGAAAACACTCTAAATTTAGAGAAAAAAATATTTTTTCATGGAGTTAGAGCGTAAGGAAGGGTATTACATCGTTAACATAAGAGTTTAAGTGGGAAAATTCACACTTATATACCGATAAATAAAAATCTTTATTTATTTATTATAGTAATCCCTTTTGGTGTTTTGGCAAAGTTTTTTCTTGCCTCTTAGAGTGACTATATCATAGCTCTTTTTATTTTTCTTTCTTTTAGTTAACCTTTAAAATGTAATTTTATTTTATATCATTGTCACTAGCCTATAATGCATGTTATAATTTCTTATTGATCAATCAAAGGTAAAAGGATCTTAAGAAATCTTTGATTATGTTATAGTTCTACTTTACCATTCTATGACATTGTCCCATGTAAGAACTTGAATTTGTGAAGTATCACAATTTGACATAGTTTTGAGACATCTGGCTATGCTTACAATTTTATTACCGAGTAGATTAGATAAAAAAAAAATATCATTGATGCCTTTTATATCGTTCTAAATAGATCTCTACGAGTTATGATATAGATTCTTTTGATTGAAACTCATAGTTAAACTATTGTAAAAATCTTCTTTTTTCTCTTGTTATATTCATATATTTTGTATTTCTTTATTTAAATTTTTATTATCATGTAATTGTCTTATAATTTGATTATATAATTTATTAATTTTAATTTTTTAGATCAATATATCGATATAAAAGAATAATTTTTATGGATTAAGGAAGTTGTTTAATTTAAATATAAGTAAAATAATGATAATTCAAGAAAATTTTATTATTAAAACACAATTATTATTTATTTAAATTATTTTGTTGATTTTAGCCGAATTTAAAAGTGTTTTTTTAATTAGCAAAATAGTAGCAAGATTATAAATTAAATTTTATTAATATTAGTACAACTAACCATGGAAAATATTATAATAACTACAAGATAATGTAACTGTGACAAGTCTAAATCACATTCCTTTGCGATGCGAAACCTAGCAGATTAGGTCCACTAATACTAAAAAAGGTCTTCTCTAAATGCCACTCAAGCAGGCACCCAGCTATTCACAGATAAAGCCTGCAAAAATAGGTGCCGTTAGAGCATGTTTAATGAACAGTTTTATAATTAAAAGCATCAACAAACCAGAAATATCATTGAGCGCTCCTCCTTATTTACTCTAAGCCAACAACAGGTTGATCATCTCTTGGGTTACCGACAATACTTGCGGGTCTTTGTGATGTAGAAATGATAATAGCTGCGTATTTATAGGGGGTCTTTGCTGCATTTTATTATGAAGAACATGATTAAGCATTCCAGTTCTAGTTGATGTTCTCCATATAAGCTGTAAAACTGAATAAAGAGTGGTGCGAGAAAGTTTTTAATTCACTGCTGAGTTCTCTTAAAATCATAGTTGAATCTCTTTGCACGTGAGAGTGCTACCTTGGTGCAATTAAGTTTTAGCCAAGCATTCGAAAAACAAAATTATATGTGAACGCAATAGGAATAGAGGAAAATGACTGAATAATCAGTATGGAGGATAACAGAGGAATCTGAGCGTGCCTGTTAGAAAGTAATAAACCTCCCCCGAAAGTCATATCAAACTAATCGGATTTCACGAAGACGCCTCCACTTCAACAAGGTGGAATTCATACTGATATCAGAAGAAAGCGAAATTGAATATAGAGGAATGCATCAGTTTTCAAGGAGATCGTTGAACGACGAAAATGCAGCAACATACAAAACATGTGAAAGGCGGTTGGGTAAATGGTGTAGTATGGTCTGCAAATCAAAGATTCTTACTTATCTCACGATCCAGAACACTTGTCTGAGTCTGAGATTCACAATCTCCCGTCCTACTTCTCTCAAAGAAGAATAGCGTGGTGGTACTGATAGGCCTCAATTCTTCAGTGTATGTGGCTTTTCGTTTGCAATACTGAAAATATCAAAATTGGTAAGAACAAATGTGACTATAACTGCTTATTTTCAATGATTGGAAGAAAGTGATTAAAACTGCAGTTGATTAAGAGGTTGGTTTGATGATGATCACTAGAAGAAATATACCCAAATCATCAACACATTTAATGCAATTTTATAATAGAGAAAATCTATCAATAATAAGTGTGATAAATCGCAAAAGCAATAGAGCAAAAAACTCCTCACTCATCTCCAATTATGTAGAGAGTATGTGCCCTGCTTTATCATAAACTGAATTGAACCACTCATTTATATTGATTGAATGTACCTTTACTATCACCATAATGAGCAGATGATGTTTAGCTTGCATTTTGGAGAAGTGTGGCAATATGATGTTTAATTCCAAAGAATATTATGTAATGGTTTTTATAGGGAGATATATCAATTTTTAGCTAGGCATCAACTTTTGAAGAATCAAGTTTCAATAAATGTCACTTAAATACAGAAATATAAATAATTTATGATATTATATAATTTACATTATATCCTATTTTTCTCATCCAATAATCTGCATTCTATAAATTATCTACCCATTTCTTCATATTCTTTTATAAGTCTTATATAAAACATTTTACTTTATTCCAATATATTATGACAATTAAATTACATATATCCTCAATTAACTGCCTAAGTTAATTTATGGCATTATTTTTTTTTGCCAAATCCTCTAATATCTTTATTGCCTCTCATTCATTCATTTATAAAAATTTATATAATGATTTATTTGTGATTTTAAAATACTTTTTATTTAAATTAACCATATAACTATTATTAAAATTGTCAAATCCGGTAAAAAGACTTTTTTATTATTAATTAGTAATTATATTATGAAGTTTTTATTGAAAATAATAATTTAATAAATTGCATAAGCACTTTTATTTTTGAAAAGCAATGAAAATCAATTATATTATACTTTATAAGCTTTTTTAATATATATGGAATATCTTTTTATTCAAGATATTTAAAAATAATTTTAAATAAATAAATAAATAACTCGCATCGAGGGCTTAAAGCCCCCTGAGCATATTATTATGAAAGGACTAGGTCCTTTTTAGTGTTTGGAGGGAGCGACTTTCGTCATTCCCTAGCGTTTTGTTCCTTTTTCTTCTTTCCTCTTCTGTCTCTCGGTATTATATTGTTAATACGGGTGAATTTTCTTGGTTTGAATTTCCATCTGGAGACTCCTTTGTATAGGAAAGGGGCTGACATTTTCATGTGATTCCACTGCTGAGTAAACTTGGATCTCATTATGGGAGATCTAAACTGAATGTTTAGTTTAATAGAATTTGTAAGTTTGATTATTTTGAATTTAACACGTGAGCGGATTTTTTTGGTAATAAACTCAATGAGCTCAACTGCATCTTTCTTTGTGTATCTAAAGCCATCTAAGTAGAGATCTTCCATATCTCTATTGGTTTGTTGGAAGGAGATAGCATTAAAGTCTGTATTTTTTGTGTCTTGAGTGAGCTGGGAAGTAGAGGTGTCTTAGTGTTCTTTGAAGTATCCTAACTTGGTTTCCTTAGGAAGGGAATG
>ARYC01013007.1:0-12726 GCA_000711775.1 Oxytricha trifallax
AATTCATTCAAACCTCAATCAGCTTAAGGCTACACTTGCACTATTTGTGACAAAGTCTTAACTAAGAAATAATACACACGACATATAAAAACACATTCTAGAAAATAAGGAAGTTTTGCTCATTTGAAGAGCAAAAATGGTTACGCATGCAAGGTTTGTCAATAGAATTTTGAGGGTCGGTACCCGACTACACAATTGAAAAAGCACCTAATTTCTCACTCTGATGTTGATATTCTCAAAGCTGGTTATGCTCCGTTGGTAATTATTTGCTTATTTCTTATTTAAAAATATACATTTAGCTTATTCAGCAATTAGAGGATTTAAGACTTAAAAATTAGAAATCCTAAAAAGTATAAGATCTTGACTCTGATGGAAGTGAGGTACACAAATTGAAAGAGGGACATAATTAAAATGGACTTAAATTTAAAAACTAAAACCAAATTGAGGATCAAAGAAATTAATCTGAATAACTCACTGCAAGAAATCAAAATACTGAAGAAGCTGTAAATGGACCAGGACCTAATCAACTCTCTAGGAACTACATCATCTTTGAATAAATAGTTAAATAAACGACCTCACTAAATAATGTGCTAATTGACTCAATTAAAGAATTGGTTGAGAGGAGACCATCTCTTGGTTATAATCATTTGGCTAGGCATCAAATCCTAAGCTTAAAGCAAGATGGGCTGTATCGAGAAAGAATACAGTGAGACATCTAATGGTTACTCAAGTTTGGATCAAACAAAAAAAAGCAGTTTGACTAAATAACGAACGTTTATTTTAGTCCCACATATTAACTCATTTGGCTTAGTGGGTACGACTTTACTTTAGGAGATTTAGTAAATCTTCGACATAGAAGACTAGTAACGTGGAGGAGCATTATAAGTGCAACTATTGCTGTCAGCCAACTGCACAATGATAAAGTAGTTCATCTTTATTTAAAACCACAAAACATTAAAATTAATCTCGACGATAGCTCCTACAGTACTCTGAGCAACTTTTCAAGAACTTAAATTTAAGGGGAAGTTACAATTGATTGTGACTCAAATTTATAACCCTATATATATGGCTCTAACTACTTGCAATAAATAATTGATGAACCTTGGAGAGATAACTATTCTCTACTTGTAATAGTCTTGCATTAACTAGCTGGAGAGAAATTTGAAAGCGTGATTCAAAATGAAAAGTCTGTATAAGAGCTAGCAAAAGAGCTTTTATTATTAGGAGAAATGAAAAATTTCAAAGACATTTTGGAAATACTGTCCTCTGGTGCCATCAACTTAATTCCAACTGCAAACGAAATCACTAACATTTTAGAAAAACATATTATTAAGGGTTTATGATATTTATATTTTTCCAAATTCTTTCAAAATTAATTCTTATGAATCTTTTGTTTTAGCTTATAAAAATATATTTTTTAGCAATAATTTTTATAAATCTAAATATAATATGCTACTCACCACTATGTGCTTTAAAACAAACTGTTTTGAAAATCATAATAAAATAAAACAAAAAATGGCCATAAAATATTAAATTAAAGAGCCATTTATAAATATATAATTATCTAAGCTTTTTCCATTTTTTCCTGACAATAAATTTCAGTAATTCTCATTCATATTTTCAAAGGCAGTTACTACAAATTTTTATTTCTAATTATTACCGATTTTTTTCTATTTTATTAATAGTAAATTATAGTAGTTATTCTTGTTTTATATTGTTAGCTCCGTTAATTTTAAATTTAAAAAGAGGCAGGATTGAATCACGTTCTTTCACATTTGATAAATTTGACAATTAATTCTAGAGTCTAGGGGGTTGAGTATTGCTCTTTCAAAGCTTGCTAATCGTAGTATATTTATTGATACTACTGATTTACTTAGGTGGAGTCTGGCACAATGTTATATGGCAATATTTGGTGACTTTCATATTGCTGATATTAATCTTTTTTTACTGATGAATTCAAGTAATAAGTTTTTTTATTAGGATAAATCTAAGTTTTTTGTTCCTTCATAGTTTCACAAAATTTGCTATGAGAGATATAACTTTATACAAATACAACAATTGGATAATATGAATTAATGGCTAATTGTTATTGACCAGAGGTATGAACGATAAATTTAAATTAATATAATTTATTAAAAATTACCTTAGTTATGAACTTAAGAGAAATAGACTTATATTTATTAATTTTTAAAATAAATGACAACTATACACAATAAATGTCTAAATTTATTATAAATCCAAATACATCTTTCCTTTATTAAATAAATAAAGTTTTAAGAGTTGCTAAAAAAAGATTTCTTTATTTGCTTGAAATAAATTAAATAATATTATCATTTTATTTAAAGCAAAATCCCTCTGAATAGAGTGAAAAATTATAGCTTTAAAAATAAGTCTAAATATTAAAATTATCTATCGATGTAAGTAAGTTAAAGTTCCATTAATTTACTAGTTTAATAATTTTCTTATGTATTTTTTTATAAATAGTGATATATTTGCTTTAGCTTAGATTATTTTTACAATTCTTGAACTTAATTGGAATATTAATTTTAACAACTTAGGTTGTGGAGTTTATATGTTATGAAAAGTATTGCTCAACATTACCGAATCCTTGGTAGCTCGTTTAAATGCATAGCTATTTCAATTCTAATTCTATGGAGTGACTTCTTGAATTGTTAACTATGTGCTTAAACATAGATCTCGCATTTATTTGTTAAAATTCTTTCCATTAAACTTGATTTATCGTCATTCTATTGCATGTAATAATTAAGCTTTTAATGCTGCTCTTTGATTATATTACTTTTTCATTGCATTAGGAGAGTGAAACAAATCTGGGTTAAACAATGAAGCATTATTCCTATTCAATTGCTGATATGGCTGATATATATTATTTGGTCAATAGCTTCTTTTCAAAAGATTAGATTTATTGATATTCTGAGATGTATTAAGATTCAGGAATTATGACTCATTTTTATTGGCACTCAAACCGTTGAGTAGATCTCCACCATAAATTTGAGATTAATTAAATTTAAACTGATCGTGTTAATTCAAAAGAGTTTAACTTCTCTGCGACATCATCAACAAGCTGATTACTTAACTGTGATTCCTGTTGTTATTTTATCATTCTGTAAGTTATTTTAGAGAACACATTCTTCTTATAGTTTTGATCTGAAATTTTAAGCGTTTTAGCTTGTACTGTGGGCTTTTTTGAGATTTGAAGTCTCAGAACCTCTGGACACTAAATTGTACTCTTCCAATTGATTTATGTTTAATCGTAACTCTACAAAATTGCCTAAATTTGGTATGCTTTAGTTCATAATCCCAGTTACCAGATAATTATTATTATTATTATTATTATTGTGATTTGGTATTCTTTTGTGATGTTTTTGAAGAAACTATTATTGTTAAAAATTATTTTAATGTTGTTATTAAAATTGCTGCTCTTTGGTAAAGTTAGAGTACATGTTTTATTGATTGCTGTTTTATTGTAGTTACATAGGATTTTGGATTTGTTGAAATTGATAACCATTATGAAAATATTAGGTTACTTTGGGCTTAAAATAAAAATGTCACAATAAAAACAAAGGACATTGGAACTAATTTTTTTTAGATTATTGTTCTTCAGATAAAATTAATAGGCATTCCCCTGCTTATTGTTAATTTAATCAGGCTGATAATTTACAGTCTGCTGTTACTTGTACTATGAATGGAATGACTATTCAAGCTGACTAACTATTACATTTGGAGATTATTCTATTCTTAATTTGAATTTTATTGATATTTGTTAATTATCAAAGTAGGATGTGAATTCGATGTGTTTTACTGCTGCTATCCTAATTTTTCTAAATATACTTACTTTTATTTATCGATGTTGTTCATCTTATAATTTATAATTATCTGTCAATTGCTCATATATTAAAATATTGAAGTCATTTCATGAATAATTTAGAATTTGGTTAGGAAAATTTTAAAATGTGAAATGTATAAAAAAATAACATAAATCCAAGAGATTTTTACTTAAGTAAAAACTTAATTTTAATGAATAATTTCTTTATAAGCATAAAATATATTAGTTTATATAAAAATAAATAAGCCTATCAGAATAACCAATTTAATTCATGAAGATGATTTAAATGAAGCTTTAACAATTTTAAATTAGTTTGTAATTTACTATAATTAACTAATTCACTTTAAACATCAAAACCAACAACTGAATTACTAATGGGAAGTAACTAAGCAAGAATTCAATCTTAAAACTAAGCCTCTAAGGCTAAACCTTTCTAAAAACATACGATCATACCTCAAAATCATATAAATATTTTAAATCAATGAAATTGTTTATAATATTTATGGAATCAATTATACTACTAAAGAGAGGGTGGATGTAAGCGGGCAGATTATTTTGGAGTTAAACAACGATTACTCGAGACCTAGGTTGCTCATGGTGAGTGAGTCTTGACGGAAAGGAGTTATTTGAGTATATGCTAGCAAATTTCAAAGCAAGTTCCTCTGGTCTTGGACACACTAATAATGGAAATGGTTAGCAAGTTCACAGAAATTCCTATAAATTCTTAAGAGAAAGAGAAGTAATAGCTTAAATTTATAAGTTCTTTATGCTATAATGACAAAGTATTATATCATGATTATTTCTTAGCACAATTCAATTAATTACATAGAGGCAAGCATACTTTTGACTTTACATTTGCACTGAGTCCTCCAGCAGGTCAAGCCACCCCTACCACTACATCAAGAAGACCTCCTTCTGTCAATTTATTTTAGGAAGTCAAAGGTTCAGGAGTAATTGATATTTAGGTTACATATAAGATCGGGATAGCTGTCTATGACACTTCGAATAGAGTGGACAAGATAATGATTAAAATTAAATTATGATGAATGTTTTAATCAAGAAACAGTTTTCTAAATTCTTGTTTTTTTAATATGAAGTAAGAGTAAATCATTTTCATCAGAGATATGCCGAAGAAAGCCTAAAGATTCAATTTTATTGAAATGGGCCAGTCTCAAGTTGCTTCTTGTCTTGGTTCACTAGGCTCAGGAGGAATAAGTTAATTGTAAATTAAAAGCCCTCAAGATTCTTACTAGAACGATTAAACACTTAAATTTCTCAATAAAATTGATAATACAAGGTCTAACTAGAAAATATCGCGTGTTCAAGTAAAATTAATCAGGTATCTCCGTCTGCAAACTGGAAATCTACAAACTAGCTCCAGTTACGATACATTGTTAAGCTAGACTCTATTTAAAAAGAATTACGACGGGATTAGTCCGAGAACTAGAGATAGAGACTTCAACAGGGAGTACGAATTGGACTTAGAACCTATATTTGAAAGAGAAAGAGAAGAGGCGTAACTTTTAAGCAGATTTACTTATAATATACATATATAAACATATTATTGCCTTGACTAATTTTATTGAATTAAGCGAATTTTTTTTATAAGAACCAAATGACCTGAATAAACTAGACAATCTAACAGAGAATTTAATGAACTCTTCGTTAACACCCAGTTCTTACGGCCGTACTTTTATGATGCATTACGCTTTGCACGTATCTCTAAAACACTAGTCATTTTTCAGCAAGTCAACGAGCCTAGAAATAGACCTAAACATTGATAGTTCTGATTTGGATTATTAGTAAAGAGTCTCTAAGAATAATAATCACTCAAGCAAGAAGCTAAGAAGTTCATACTAATTTTTGTTAATTCATTTAATTTTAATGTAGCTAAGGAAGTAAGTAAGCTCAATTATAAACAGAGATGGGCCTTGAGACTCTATAATAAGGAGGTTTCTGGAATTTAATTATTTCTCGGACCATTACTAGTAACTATTGACTTCTAAATTTAGACCTATTAACTAATCCACTAATAATATTTATTTAAACAGATGTAGACGAGTCGAGCTTGTTCTGAGTATTTAGGAGAAAACTTCTTATTTTAAGCACTGCGTTTCTAGATTTCTATCCTCTAAGAATCTTAAATATTCACTGTGCAAATGAAATTTTATTTTATTTCAAAGTATTAAGATTTATAATAGGAAATTAATTAATTTAATCAAAAACTTAATATATTAAAAGGTATTCAAACTAATCAGACGCAGGTGGACCAACAGCACTCACATAAAAGTAAGTTTCAAAAAAGATATATTAAAAGTTTTTTTAGCGGTCCTACCTGGTAGGACTTGGGGTGTCAGCAGACTGAAGCTTCGCAAGGCTACACTTGGAGGGGACAGGAGAGTGACTAGGATGAGTATGAAGATGACGAGGAAGAAGAAGAGGAAACTGCTTTTAATCATGTTTCCATTTTTGATAAGTTTAATGAGTATTAGTATTTAGTTTAATAAATTAATTATATAAATTTAAAGTTTTCTTATTATAAATTATGATTAGTTAGTAAGAAAATAATACAAGAAATTATTTCATCTTCATTTTTAAAATTATTGTACCATAAATTTTTCTAACTTTATCAAACAGCACTTTTCATTGAATCCAGTTATTAAATGCTGTTAAGATTGAAATTCTTGTGTTGCTATTTAATCATAGACACATAATATGATATTTTATGTTATAATTTATAGAATAAGCCTAAGAGCACGATTCTATTAAAACAGTAATAACAGAGAAGACTCCTTCAAACAAAGAACACGAAAGACTTTTTTATAATTTACTTTAAGAATGGCTAGACTAGTGTCTGTTTTAATATAGCTATTATTGATAAAATACATAATAATCGTGAAAATTGTATCTTAGAAATACAAAAAACTGTCATGATTTTAATATTAGCAATTAAGTTTATAATTAGGCAAAAAGAAATGAAAATATATTTATCCCTCAAATTTTGTGCAAAAATAAAATGAGATTCGACTATATTTATAGCATTTTCTATTTTAATTATTTATTACTTCTCAAAACATTTCTTGTAGAGCGAAGTTCCTATATTTAAGTAATTAGATTATTATTAGAGAACATGAAGAGAATTTAGATAAATGTGCGAAAACAGATAATTATTCATAATTTTATAGCACTTTGGAGCGACAATAATCAATAATATCTGATTAAACAAAAATATATGTAGATTGAACAATTGAAAAATGTTTAGATAGTAAAAATGTAATAGAAATATCTGAATAATGATAACTTATTATTTATTTTTCATTCATACAGTTCTTTTATCAGGATCATTTTACAGTGCCTGAAGAAATAACCTTTCATTTTAATTATAACTTTTTTATTGAAATTTTAATATGTTTATTTATAAGTTATGATAATTTTTTTTATTTTCAAAGATTTATGATCGATAATAAATATTCTTGCACTTACTATAGCAGGCACCTTAGTTTCCCTATAATTTAATTTCTTTAAATAAGTGATGAAATCGTTATTCACACATTTTCACAATCAAGAATTGTAATTAATATAAATTCATGGACTTAGTAAAATTAAATACTCACAAAATGATAAATAAATCATCATCCTCTCAAATTATCAAACAATCATTTGGGAAGTTAATATAAAATAGTACTATTAATATTCAAAGACAAACTTTTATAAACTATAAGCATTGTTAGATATTTAGGTTTTTCAAGGAATCTCATAAGTAAAAGTAAGTTATACTCATCGATTATTTGCATTAATTTAAATTAACTAAGTCTCCCATTTGCTATTCACATCTCAACTTTGTATGTTAATTGAACATTTTATTGATTATTGGTTAGGAATAGATTATCAAAATTACAGTTTATGCTAAAGATGATAAAAAGAATAAATATCAAGACCAAGCAATTGAAGGAGAGAACCTGCTAGATTCACTCAATGACATGAATATCAAAGATATCTCAGTGTTTGGAATTTGCGATAAACAACTTGCTTATCACTACTGAAAAATAAATTTAATTAGAAAATATGAGAGTATACAAGCCCCTACAGTGGATGAGCATGATGTCTTAGATGAGTTAGGTCCACTTTTTAAAGAGAAGTAAGTATATAGCCGAATATTATATTATTAGAGTATATGGAATAAAAAAAAAAGTATTAACTATATTGTTAAGTTAAACTAGGATGTCATGTCAAATAAAAATTAATAAAGAAAAGGAGGGGGTGAGAAAGAAATTCAAAGAAGAGCATTTGAAATTTTAGAAAAATTTAATGATGACCTTTAATAACTCTTAATTTTATCAATTCCGTAATTAATAACAAGAAAGCTCATAAAATTTATATATATATTACAATCATATGTTTAGGGATTCTTGTAATTATTTTAAAGCTTTAATATATATTCAAGTTGGTAAAATAAAAATAATAAAATTAATGTTAGTTATTAAATATTCGTCGATGATTAACAAATTGTAGTTATATCCATTTTCTTAATATTAGAAACAAAGTGTACTCTCCTGGTCCTGTAATTGCATTGATCAATTTAAAGCTGTTCTGTTTAAGATCAATAGCACTACTATTCATGTTAGGTGCTTATTGCTAAGCCACACTCATTTTTGATGTATTGAAGAAAGTGTGAGTTGCTGATTATGCGATCGTTCCTTGTCCTGGTACACTAAAATCAAAGTGATTCTTTCTTAACTCATTTTTCTTTTCTTGGTTAAGTACTCCTATAAAAGTACCGCCATCGTGAGTTAAATAGAACTAGTTCTGATGAGAAGTTTTGTAGTGAAGAGGATTAGATTGTTCAGCGTGAGATAAAGCGAAATAATTTGCTCTTAAATAATCATCAAAAAATTCTTGTCTGGATAAGCTACTTTAATATTTCCATATTACTAGTAAGCTGCTCCTGCTGATGTTATATCCATAAATTTATTGTTCTCACCTCCATTTTGAAAGTTAGATTGAAAACTTCTTTTGCTTATTGTAGGTAAAGGTTTGGTTGGCATCTTGAAGATATTTTTTAGCATTTTTGATCTTATAAGTAATTTAATAGATTACACCTCCCATAGATTTATCTCCAATTTCTAGAGAGCTGTTCCTTAACTTTTTCTGAATGTTTTAGTCAAGTTAAGTTGGACTATTTGATTATTTAAATCCGCTATAGCCTTAATTTGCAGATTTTTATTTAGGAGGATTTCGACCTAGTTGGAAATGAGCTGATCTCAAATTCTTCAACAATTCTTTGTCTAATCCTGTAAGAGTAGCGTTATGAGCTCTGAATTGTAATAGGGCCAAAGTAATCATTGGATAAGATTAACCATCACCAATTGTAATACCTGTCTTGCTTTTTCAATATTTCCTAAAGAAGTGTTTCTAATTTAAGCAGGACTCTAAGAAACATAAAACTTTCATTATAATTTAACTTTTGATAAAATTATTTTTGATGAGTAGTCATCACAGGATCACTTTATCGACCAAGATCAAAATGATTCTTTCTCGCATCATTTTTGGCGTTATTAACTCTATATATAAATATTAACTATAAGTTATATCTTACGGTTCAGGTCCAGCTTAAACTTACTACTTAAATCTAGATCCTGCCCCATCGAGATTGAACTTTGACTTGGTCGTAGTTTCATAAGTTATGTGTTCATTTCCAAAATTAAAATGATGTCCTCTCATGAGTTGAATTTCTAGTTATTATCTTTATTATTTGCAACTACTTAGACAGAGAGACTTCTCTTTGAGTATAATGCTTTTTGAGTTGATACATAAATGTTGCTTAAGCCTTAACCCCCAATTTCCCAATGAAATTTTCTTAAATTAGCTCTAGTTGCTGCATCAATTGTCATTGCTTTAAAGTGATTTGGGGGTCCATGGTAATTTGCTTTACATAAACTACCCTTATATTTATGAAAAGAACAAAATAAAACATTATCTTTGCTTTATTAGTAATATAAAGCTGTTTAGGGGATAGCTCACTAAGTGCAAAATTAGATTACCTCAATTGAATATAAGTTAACTTGGAATTTATACCACCAGTTTGTTGAGTGTATGGATCAATCTGCGATTAAGTTGTAGACTTATACAGCAGGCTCTAAAACTCATTTATTTTAATATCTTATTCTAAATCCATATTGTCTGATTCATACAAGTACGAATTATTTCTATGATAAAACCAATTTTTGGTTGACTTACTTCCCTCCTCCACTAAATGAGAAATGATTGGACTTGAAAGCTCTGGTTATTTCATGACTACACTAAGGAGAAACGATTTAACGACATTTGATGCTTATTTCGCAGGAGGTTGATAAATTTTTAATTAAACTGACAGAATATAAATATAATAATAGTATTCACTTTATTATATATTCTAAGATTTATTTTAGTTTTTTCTATACTTTTCAATATCAAGTTATAGAGTAATTTTTCCATTTTAAAGCATTAATTAACAACTTATAATAATTTTGCTAACTAAATATATAAAATGAAAAAGGAAAATTAACCAAGTAGTCAGACACTTGCAGATTATGCCTTTGAGAAGATTTGAAGCCAAGACCAGAAGTGTCTCTTTCCCACTTTTCATTTATGTTTTCTGAAATAGTTAAACAGTTAATGAATTAAGAGATAAATGTCCCTGCTTTAAGAATTGGGAATCCAGCTGGCAACGGTATGATTATGTCTTTAGTTAAATTGTTAGATATTATGATTTATTTATGCAAGAATTGCATCTACAGAATGATTTGAAGCATTAATTTAACTTCTTTGGTGTGGCAGTGGGTGAGAAATTACTAGAAATCCTATTTTACAGAGAAAAGGCAGGGATCAGTTGAGCTAACTTTAATGGCAAAAGAGAGACTAAACTGATTAATATGCATCTCTTTATCATTGCAATAAACTCACTGCTACAGATTTGTACGTCGATTGTATCATCATGAATTTGAAATTAATTGAGCAGTTTTCATTATAATGTGATGTGGAAATAGTTATTCTGTAAGCCAGCAGATGGCATTGAGCATAGACCAAAGTAAAAGTGAGGGTTGACTTAATTCAAAAATTTATAAGTTAAATAATAGTGCTTTAAAATCATCACCTTCTGATATTAAACTTTCAAATTTATTATTGATTAATCAATTTTAATGATCATAGGCAACACAAGAAAATAAAAAACGAAATCCATCAACTTCTCGCCTCAATAAAAACGAAAATTCTTCATCAATTTATAACAATTTAAAAAAATCAAGAAAAGCCTTTAGTGAAAAGATAATCAATTAAAAATTAGAAGCCAAAATGGAAAAGAGTCATAAAACAGCTTCTATTAGTAAATAACTAATAAAAAACATGGGTGATAATAGAGTTGTAATACCATAAAGTGAAAATTAAACCAGCTAAGATATTGACAAAATAATCCAAGTTATCTCTGATATCCCATATGATGAAAATATAAAAAACTTTAAAAACAAAGCTTAATAGCTTAGGATTAGAAATTTAAGTGCTTAAAAATAATTTAAAATGTGGATCAAAATTTTCATGAGACTTAATCAATAATTATTAAATTTGCTTATTTATAAAGAATCAAGTGAATATGAAAAAAGCCGATATGCAAACAAATGTTTAGTGATTCTTTTTTTAAATAATTATTCTAAATTGCTCTTATTTCTAAATAATAAAGTCATCCGGTTTTATCTTATAATACATCTTATATTGATGATGATTAAGACTTCTATCAATAACTGATTTAACTTATAATTTTAAAATCAAGCCAAAGATATAATAATATTTAACAGCAAGACATTGTAATAGTATAAATCCACAGCTCGTCAACAAAAACTATTAATATCTAAGCGCTAGAATTTAACTAATCATAAAAATTAAATTCTGGGAAACTTCTTTTTATAAATTTCACTAAGAAGATCTTATATTTTTAAAATAAGTGAGAAAATAAAATTTAATGAATATTCAAGATGGAAGGGAAAGTAGTGAATTTAACGATAGCTATAATAATGAGTTAGTTGATAATAGAAGTGAGTTAAGCATTAGGGAAGAGTTTATATTAACGAGAAGGAAGATTGTCTCACAAATTTTAATTAAAAATTTGTAATTTAAATAGGATCAGAGATAATTAAGAATGGAAACATCTCTTAAAACAATGGAATAACCTCAACAAAACAGATTTAAACTCAGTTTTACAAATATATCAAGTATATAATTATTAATATATTATTATTCAGATATTAAGAGAAGCAAGTAAGTCTTTTGAAGATAATTATAACTCAAACATAAAGTAGAGCATTAAAAAAAGAAGACTTACTTTAAAAAAGATACTTATTTAATAACTATTAATTTTACAAATTTGATTTTGTAAATATTTTCATTTAAATTTCCATGTGTTTTTTAAGAATGAATAAGTTGTATATAAATATTTTTATCAACTATCTGATAGCAAAGTATGGTATTTGTAAATACTTCCTGTAATACTGACCCTAAAGCCAATGTCTATCCTCCAGTAATCGAAGGATATAATATTATTATTTATATAATAATTTATGATAGCTTTGTAAAATTTATATTTATCTTGTGAGTTAGATGTCTTTTTCAAATATATTTTTATCATGATTAAAACAATATTTAACTTTAAAGCGGAACATCTGATATTGATTTTATATATAATATCTTTTGATTTTAGTTTAGTATTTTCAGTTTGTGAAATGGATATATTTCCAGTGCCATTAATATATACTTTTAATAAGAAATTTCTAATATAAATTATTACACCTTTGAAATGAGCAAGAATATTTTTAATTTACTGTTTCCCATAAAATTTACGATTCTATAATTTTTCT
>ARYC01013008.1:0-10183 GCA_000711775.1 Oxytricha trifallax
GCATGTTCACGACACGGTGACCACCAGCAAGATCAAGATCAGCATGACATGGTCTAGATGACCACTAGCATGACCAAGATCAGCATGACCACGACACGGTAACCACCAGCAATAGCTTTATTAGCATGACCACGACACTCTTACTACCATCATGAGAATTATTTGCATGACCACGGTACGGTGACCACCAGCATGAGAATGATCAGCATGACCACGTCACGGTGACCACCAGCATGAGAAAGATCAGCATGACTAGACACTGTGATCACCATCATGAGAATGATCAGCTTGACCACGTTACAGTGACTTCCAGATTGAGAATTATCAGCATGACTACGACACGGTGACCACCAGCCTGAGAAATATCAGCATGGCTATTACACGGTGACCACCAGTATGAGTGAGATAAGCACGACCACAACTCGGTGACCACCAGCCTGAAAAAGTTCATCATTACTATGACACGTATACCACCAGCATAAGAATGATCAGCATGACCACGACAAGTTGACCACCAGCATGTGAATGATCATCATGACCATGACAACGTGACCACCAGCATGAGGAAGATCAGCATGACCACGACACGTTGACCACCAGCCTGAGAATGATCAGCATGACCACGACACGGTTACCACCAGCATGTGAATGATCAGCATGACCATGACAAGGTTGCCACCAGCATAAGAATTATCAGCATGACCATTACACGTTGACCACTATCATGAGAATGATATGCATGACCAATACACGATGACCACCAGCATGAGAATGATCAGCATGATCTTGACTAGGTGACCACTAGCCTGAGAAATATCAGCATTACTATGACACGGTGACCACTAGCACGAGCAAGATCATCATGACAATGACACGGTTAATGTAGAATACGTTTATTAGCTCACTTGATAGCTATACCACATATTGGATTTCTGAGTTTTCTTTTTGCAATACCCATTTGTGGTCACATGCTGCTATGAGCCAAATGTCCGAACTAGAACACCTTAAACGTTACTGGGACAGTTGACTGACTGTGTCCAAAGTAAAAATGATGAAGTAAAAATCTAATTTAAACTAACTATTGGCTTTAGTCCAAATATTATCTCCGTAAAGCTTTAAATACTTTTAATTCTAAACTAATTACAATAACAAAGAAATTTACCTTATTTGAAAAAGCAATCAGTTATATGTTTAAGTAATTTTTTTTGAATCATAAAAGGATTTTAAATGAAATGAGATATTACTGAAAAAATTAAATACTAGAGATTAACATCAATACTAGAGTTTGTTTTATTTAATCATTATTACTATTATTGCCTCTACTATTTAGTATATATAAACGTTTTAACCTTTGATTAGTTGATTAAAATTAGTTTATCTAATGTCTACAAGCGTCACTGGCTACGACAATCAGCAACTTAGTTCCCAAAATGCTATTCGGGATTTATCCTTGGGTGCATTTTCTCTGCTTCCATTAGTGCGATGGTAACTGTAAATTCCTGTTTATATTTTTTAGATATTAGAGTTCAAATGATTTTGAAGTATGAAGCAGAAGGCAAATTATGAAGTAATAATAGAAATCAAGTGGTTAAAATCAACATAAGATTGAGTGCGAATTATAGTATCTATTCTGATGTCGAAATCTTAAGAGATTTGTTATCAATTCACGCCACTTCATCAGCTTCTCTTATTTTTATAGCCCCTAAGAATTTAAAGCTATACTCTTCGGAACTAGAAGGTATTTTGATCTTAAGGGCATATCCCTCGCTTTCAACTCTATCAGTTTGTCCAAGGTCATTCTTCAGTAACTATAATAAGAGTTATTACAAGTATTTAAATAAATATATTTTAATTTATAAATCCTTCAGTCAATTAATGTTTTTCTATTAATTTTTGCCAAATAAATTATTGTGAGGCATAACTAATAATTGATTTTATTTTAAATCTTAAATTTTTATTTATAAAGTAATTATCAAAATTAATTTTACTTAATACTATTTTTATTGACTAATAAGATTGAACTGTTATCTATTATGTGCAGAGGTGACGATGACGAAAAAGATGACTACGATGAAGAATATGACGAAGAATTTGAAAAATTTGAAAGATTTGAGGCTCATATTGGCACTGTCAATAAAACATGCTTGGTCTAACTGAACGCTAAAGGCGCTCCACTGGTCACAAAAAGGTCAGTGCTGGTGGTTATGATTTTGGTTGTCTTGATGCTTGAAGAAAAAAGAAAGGGTAATATATATCTTAATTAAAACTCCATATTTAATATTAAAAATTTATACCCTATATATAATACACATAATAGATAACATTGCATTGCCTAGGGCTAAGAATGTTTTTATAATTAAGATCTCCAATTAAATCTTAATTATTTTTAATTTCTATTTAATAGGATTAATAAGATTGAATTACTAAAAAATATATACATAGATAAAAAAAATTAACAACATTACTATTATTTTACTTCCACTCCCCAATCCAGCACCTTCTCCTGCTCACAGCATTAGCTTTCCACAAAATTCATTGCTTCCAGTCAGGCCTTTACCCTCCATTATTCACAAGCATCAATCAAACACATCCTAGTGCTTTCCTAATGTAAGATCACTCTAAAGTTAATTACTTGAACATTAAACAAACATCAACTACTGAGAAATTAACGTTAGAGTGATCCAACACTAGGAAAGCACTAGGATGTGTTTGATTTATCCATGTGAATAAAAGAGCGTAAAGACCCGCCTAAAAGCAATGAATTATGTAAAAAGCTAATGTGGCGAGCAGGAGAAGGAGGCTGGATTGGGGAGTGGTAGTAAAATAATAGTAATATTGTTAATAAATTTTTTATTTTTAGCCTAATGTATATGTATATTTATATTATAATTATATTTATAGTGGAGTAATATCTTATAAATTATTATTGTTAGGATAAATTTTGGATTTATGCATGCAAACGGCAAAGATGAGACTAGTAGCAAGGACAAGATGAAAAGATAATTGCTGCAAAAATGGAGAAGACAATAGACATTCATCCCATGGGAAAGCCATGCAAGGACTGGCAGAACTAAAATGGACCCCAAAGTTGCATTTTTTTAAAGCTCTTATTTAATTAAATCTGATGTTGATTATGCAATGTGAATTACATAAATAAAAAAGAGAGGATCTTCAATTAAATTAACAAAATAAAAAGGAATCGAAGAAGAAAATTCAGAAAAAGTAAGATCATTAGCAATTGGAAAATGTGCAACAAATAATGTTAACATGATAAACACAGCTCTAGAATATTGAACTATAAGTTTAGTTAAAAGTCCAAAAGAAGTATACTGACTCTGCTAGGTTGGTCCTGTTTTACCATCAACAGTGGTATACTTTTCAACAAGAATCGCAAGAATGACAATAAGATGGCGCTCAAAAAAGAATAAATGTATTATATATTATTTATATCTTGAATTTAGTTTTGATTTCTAGAATTTAATTAAATTAAAGTTACAGTCGATGTATTGAAAAAATGCTTAAAAATAATATAACTAGTTATTTTATTCATAATATGTAGCTTTATTTATTTCAAAAGAGGTAAACCATTTTGATGATATTGATGACGAATATATATACTTATACTTTATTATATTTCCCAAACTTGTTTTATCTCTTAATAAATCATAATTATTTAAATCAATTATTTTATAATTAAAATAAAACATATTTCATAACATTTGATTCATTTTAATAATTTTTCATTTTTATTTTTAAACAAATTATTAATAATATTACTATTATTTCACTATCAATCCCCAATCCAGCATCCTTATCATGCTTATCTCATTTGCTTTTCACAAAGTTTATTGCTTCTGGCCAAGCCTTTACACTCTATTATTTACAAGCAACAACCGAATACGTCTTTGTGCTTTTCTAATGTTGGATCACTCTAACGTAGTTACCTAAATGAGATCAAAGGACAAACCATCTAATGAGATCCATCAACCTTTGATCTCATTTAGGTAACTACGTTAGAGTGATCCAACATTAGAAAAGCACAAAGACGTATTCGGTTGTTGCTTGTAAATAATAGAGTGTAAAGGCTTGGCCAGAAGCAATAAACTTTGTGAAAAGCAAATGAGATAAGCAGGATAAGGATGCTGGATTGGGGATTGATAGTGAAATAATAGCAATATTATTAATAATTTGTTTTGTTTATAGTAGAAAGCATAGATTTTAAGCTCAATACATAATTAAAATTTTCGATAAAGTTAAAATTGTGTAATTTATTAAAAAAAGCTGAATAAAATAATTTATTCATAAAAATTATATTAACCTTTTTATATATTACAGTCAGATTTATCAATATCATAGATCACAATATCATTATCACTTAGGTAATTTTCTTTATAATTTTTTATATGAAGTTACTGTTATTATTAAAATTTTAAAACAAAGTAATTTAATTAAATAATTAATATATCCTATTAAATAAATCGATTTTTATTATTAATATTTTTATTTTATTAATTATTTTCTTCTTAATTGCATTCATATACATTGTGTTTTATATAAAACCACAACAAAAAATAATATAAATTACTAATATTTTACTACCACTCCCAATCCAGCCACATTCTCCTGCTCACCACATTAGCTTTTCAAATAATTCATTGCTTACAGGCGCCTTTACACTCTATTAGTCACATGCATAAATCAAACACATCCTAGTGCTTTCCTAATGGTGGATCACTCTAAAGTTAATTACTACAAAAGATGATGTTTGTTAAATGTTCAAGTAATTAACTTTAGAGTGATCCAACACTAGGAAAGCACTAAGATGTGTTTGATTTATCCATGTGAATAAAAGAGCGTAAAGACCCGCCTAAAAGCAATGATTATTTGAAAAGCTAATGTGGCGAGCAGGAGAAGGAGGCTGGATTGGGGAGTGGTAGTAAAATAATAGTAATATTGTTAATAAATTTTTTATTTATAGAGTAAATATAAATTACTTATATTTGCATTAATATAATTTTTTATTTAAAATAGTTGAATCAATTATAATTACAAATGCAATATTTTAATTTTATTAATTAGATATATTTATTAATTATAAATATAGTTAAGTATTAAAATTTATAAATTTTTTATGCAATAATTAAATTTATGGGAAAATATTTATTTTTAATATACCCTAAATTCATTTAATTAAGTTTGTTTTTTTTATACAAATTAAATTATAAACAAAGTATAAATTTTGCTAAATTGATAAAAATAAGATATTATTACTATTATTTTACACCACTCCCAATCCAGCCACCTTCACCTGCTCAGCTTATTTGCTTTTCACAAAGTTCATTGCTTCCAGTCAGCTCTTTACCTGCTATTAATTTACAAGCATCAATCTAATACGTCTTACTGCTTTCCTAATGTTGGATCACTCTAACGTAGATATCGTTAAACTATTGTTTACGCTGTTCTAATTTTCTTCCTAATATTAATAGCTCCCAGTCGTAAACAATAGTTTAACGATATCTAAGTTAGAGTGATCCAACATTAGGAAAGCACTAAGACGTATTAGATTGATGCTTGTAAATAATAGAGTGTAAAGGCCTGACTGGAAGCAATGAACTTTGTGAAAAGCAAATAAGCTGAGCAGGTGAAGGTGGCTGGATTGGGAGTGGTGTAAAATAATAGTAATAATATCTTATTTTTCGTTTGTATTTATTTAGAATTATATATATTTATATTAAAAGAATATAATTAGATTTGCAAATATGCAGAAAGAAGATATTTAAATATTATATTCTTAGATTTTTAAATAAAATAGGTTTTTAAAACATAATTGCATCATTAATATATATTTTTTTTCTTTCACACTAATCTTATGATTAATTTTAACTTATATTTTTAATAACAGATTAATTTATTTTGTAATGAATAAATATTGCCAATTCATTGTTTTAATATATTTTCTTTTTTGAGAAATTTAATAAATATCAGATAGTCTTTAAAAACTAGTATGCTACAAAAATTACAAACATTATAATACATAATAATATATTATAGAATTTGCATCTCTACAGAAAGTAGAATACTTATAAAGATTTTAAATCTAATTAAAGGATCCTAAAAAATAAAGAATAATGAAGTTATTAAAATATTATCATTAAATTTAAAATGCATAATAAATAAATATATTTAAGGCCTTAGTAGAAATTTTGGGGGAAGATTTTCGCTCCCAACATTCTAAATTATATTATGTGGCAATAAAAATATTAGAAACTTATAAATCCCAATTTAAATTATCATAGCTAAATACTAAATAATTTTTTAGTATTAAATTAAAGGCTTATAATCATTTTTTCCATGAGATTTGATGCTAGATTACCAATAATTAAAGCATTATTGATGTTAAAAATTTTGAGAAATTTATAAATTTTAATTATTTTTATGTATGGGGTAAGATTTTTTGGTCCAGTAAACTTCCCCCCCATTAAAGCTTAATATTTTTGTTTAATAGGGCTTATGTAGGGGTTTAATGTTTAGATATTAGTAATTTAAGTGAGTATATGCGAGGTTTGGGGTCAGTTTATGACAGTGAGTATGTAGATTTATTGTTTAAGCTGCGTTATGGATGCGATGATTATAGTGATCAACTCAGACCTATTCTAAATTACACATCTATTGCAAGACTGCTCCATAAATCTCCTGCTACTGTTAGGTCACACTGTCTATAAGCATTGAAATTAAAGAGATAGCATCTTAATTCTAAACCTAAAAGACCTTTAAAATTCTAGTAGCATCATATTGATTATCTAATTAATGATAAGACTCTTAAATACTGGGCTCATTTCTCTATGTCCTAGAGAGCTGTGATGTTTCATAGCCAATTTTCTGAGCAACACATCTTTGCTTAATCCATAGCTAATATCTATAAAAAGAATGGTATATCTTACAAGACATTCAATTGCATTTATAGAGTGATTAACTTTAATGTTCCATTTTATAAGGATAATTTAAATTATATATTCGATTAAATGCAGATGACTTAAGAGCATAATATAATGTTCATACACGCTGATGAGGCAGTTTTCACGTTTAATACCTTCATATCGAGGTCTTGGTATAAGAAATACAGCAATATAGAAGTTTATGATCAAAAGGTTAAAGTATAAACTCATGCAATCCTATGTGGAATCAGTGAAGATAGTGGCCTCGAGACTTATGTTATTCACCCTCATTCTATAAAGACTGAATAATATATTAAGTTCTTGCAATAACTCAGAGATAAGTACGCTGCTGACTAAGAGATTATTCTATTCGTTGATAACTTGTCAGTTCATAAAACTAAAGACTCAAGGAAGGAATATGAAAGGCTAAATATAACACCTGTATTTAATGTTTCTTACAGCTCTTAGTTCAATGGAATTTAATTATATTAGGGGTTATTAAAAGGTCATTATAAGAAATTGCTCCTCTATCACTTGATGCACGACTTGAAGATAGATACAGTAGATATTATTAAGAGTGCTGCTTAGAGAGTCAGAGATGATAAATCAAAAGTGTGCGCAAGAGAAGGAAGATTTTGTGTTTATGAATAAGTATTAGACTTAAACGAATGAATAAGTTTACATATTAAAATTGGCCCATAAAGGGTATTGGCCTCTCTTTCTTTTCTTCCTCTTTAGGCTTGCTTGGGCCTATGTTTCTCCTCTTAGTGCCAGCTCCTGCATCTATGTTCATCTCGTCTGGCTTTTAGAAATCTTTGAAGAGTCTCTTACTAAATTCATGCTTTACTTGAGACTTTCTCTCTCTGTCTAACTTGCTGCGCTCTTTCATCAAGTATTTAGCAGTTCCAGGTTTTTCTATAAAGTTAGAAGGGTAAGCTTACTTGAGATGAATGGATGCTTCTGCAGTTCCTAGAGCCAGGTGTCGCTTATTTTTATTCCTTGCTTCTCTTTTTCTCCAGGAGATATGCTGTAGCGTTTCTTGTGAGCTTCTGAAATTACTTCATTTAAGTACTCAGGTTTCAGAGTTGCAAGGACACTAAAGAAGAAGTTTCTCTCTGGCAACTTATTAGAGAGTTGTAACTTTGATGGTAGGTACAGAGCAACATCTGGATCACTCATAGCATCATCATAGAGATTTGTCACTGAGATTTTAGGGTAGTTAGGATTCTCGATCATCTTTATTTGATTGGTCTTAAAAGCTTTTTTCTCTTCACTTAGTAAGGCTTTTAAGAATGATATTTTTGTTCCTTCCTGAGTTGGCAAGAACAATCCAACTATGGTTAATATATTAGTATTTGATAAAAGCTTACCTTCCTATACCAAATATCTATAGAGGTCCTCCTTACTTCGAAATTTTCCTATCAATTCTTGAGATTGTATTCTCTTCATTGCATCATTCATAGACTCCATCTTGCTTCCACTTTCTATGAATGTTTATGAAATTTAAAATTATGGATATCCATTCTAAACTTACTAAAATTTTACTGCTTAATAGAGAGATCCAACTGGAGGTCAACCTGAATAAGATAGTAAGAGAAAGATGGAAGAACTTTCTCCAAGTTTCAAAGTTTGACTTCCATTTTTATCAAACTTTTCCATTAAATTGCTCCTAATAATAATTAATTTAATTAGGTGGTGCTCCTAATTTATATAAAACATAATTAGGTGGTTATATTAAAGTTCAAAACCGTATTAGGAGGTACATTAAAAAAATTAAATTTTAAAACCTCCCCTCCTAAATTTACAAGAACAGTTTTAGGGGCACCACCTAACTTCACAAAACACATTTAGGTGCATTTTAATGAATAAAATGGATGAATTAGTATATAACTTATCACTAAATCTAAGAAATATAAAACTAATGTCTCGTACTCTGTTCTCACTAAACCTCTCTAAACCTTTGAGGATATGCTCTTACTCTTGTATAAAGGTAAAATTTAAATAGCTTGTATAATTATTAATAGTATTTATATAATGAGGGTATCTTACTTAGAAAAGAGGCATTGCTTGGGATTAGCCAGCAAAAAATTTCTTTCATGAATCAAAAGAAAATTGAGACTTGCGATGCCTCTACCTAGTACGAACCTGAAATTTTCTAACTTTAGGAATCTGACTTTGAATAGCAATTCAGTTGTTAAATAGAAGTACAGATCTAATAAATTTAATGCAAAGTTCAAATGAAAATGGTTGAAGAGGAGGAAGAAAAAGAAATAAAAGCATTACATTTATGTGAAGAGTGTGAGCAGAACTTCACTTATAAATTTGCTCTTAAGCGTCATATCTTAGAGCAGCATTCTAACAAGCCAAAGCTCTATCTTAAGCATGATAAGATAGATAGAAAATATTTTTGCCCTTATTGCATTAAGCAATATAACCATTCAAGGGATTTAAAAGTTCACCTATAAAACCATCATGGCAAGAAGATTGAAGTCATAGATCCTGAGACTGGTGAGGTCTTCCTTCAAAAAAGAAAGCCAAGAGACCCTTTAGAAACCTTGGAACAAAGAGTTAAGAAAGAAAATAAGCTTATTAAAGCAGTGAGAAACCTTCCAGCTTCTGAGATATTTAAAATCACTCTGAAGATACAAGAACTAAAGCTTCCAATTTTAAATGTAATTGACCTTAATGAATGTAAGGAAAGTTATTTTATACTTGAGGATAATTTGAAAAGAAAGTCATAACAGATAAGTAATTCGCACACAAGATATATCCGTTCAACTACTTTAAATTCGATGACAAGTATCAAATGGAATTCGTAAATGAATACCAATCACTAACGAAGTCAAGAGATAGATAGTGCAGATTTATAATAAAGCTCGATGCTATTCTGCTTGCTCAAGATCATGTAGCTTTTCGTCTTTCTCTATATACTAAATGACAATAAGAGACTACATTTTAAGATTAAAGGATACCAAAGTAGTTACCTCTTATTATTACAAATGTTTGCAAAGGCATTTAGGAGCTGCAGACTCTTGGAAATGCTCATAGAGATTTGAAGTCTGAGAATATAATGCTTGAATTTTGATCTCTCAGAGTAGATATAAGAGATTCAATAGATCATAGAGAGTTGAAGATTTAGGACTTGGTAACGTGCTTGGTACTCCTGGATACTTTCCAGAAGAGAGGACTGAAGAGATAGTGATATTAAGTGGGATAAAGGTGTTATGGAAGCAATAATTTGTGAATGC
>ARYC01013010.1:0-10778 GCA_000711775.1 Oxytricha trifallax
GTATGAATCCTTTTCATTTGAAACTATCTCCAGCGATTAGTGCTTACTATTCAAAGCAAAAAAAATTTAAATAACTATCGTAAAGCTTAGGATAATAATTTTTAGATACAAAAATTATATTTATCTAGGATATTCTTAATTTTTTTGTCTTGTAAGTAAAATTATGAATAATAAAAATTTAGCTAAAGTTTCTACTAGTCTTTTAAAATCTATAATTAATATATTTAAGATTAGAATTAAAAGCGATTTTTATTTAAAATATATAGTTAACACAATAGTTCAAAAAGTGTTTTAACACAAATAGTAGTTTCTAATATCTTTTTTAGATATTAATATTCTTATTAAGTCATTCAAACTTTATAATCTTAGTACAATAAAACTCTATCAAGATAAATCTATCAAGACTAATCAGGTTTTTTATAATCTTTTTCCTAAACGTTTCTTACTATCAGCAAATTTTTAATAAAACTTATTATGATACGAATCCTTCTTAATTAAATATCTCAAAAGATTTGTATTAAACTTTTTCTTTATCTTTATAATTTTTTGCCATATTAAGCACATCATAGTGCAAGTAGTTATCAATACGCCGCTAATTAACTGCATTAATGCATTTATATTCAAAAGACTTCTCTATCTTAGAAACATACTTAGATGTACTTTTTACAACTGATTCACTCAAAACTCTTAAATCGCTTGAGTTAATTTGCTGCTATACTTTATGTTACATTAGTATTAGATTTTATTTTCACTGGTAAAATATCTTAAATTCTCTATCTTCCATTTAAATTCGTAAAAAAAAAACCTATGCTTCAAACTTTTACTGAGTAAGGTGAAAGTCTTAATACCATTCAAAAAAGATTTATATATATGTGCCTTTTAATTTATCATTCTATAAAAATTCCAGCCATATTTGAATTAATTTCTTTATTACCACTTTATGAAAGATTTATTGAGAAAAAATTCTAACACACCTCTTTAATTTATCAACACCTAAAATATGCTTTTAACTTTAATATCTATTTCTCTACATTGTTTTAATACAAAAGTTTAAAGACTTCTGCTTAAAATCAGAAAAAAATAATATCTACTTCCCTTTTTACATAACTTTTTAGCCCTTTAATTGGAGCTAAATTTGAGTATTGATAAACTAGTTTAAAAAGATCTGTTTTATAAATTTAAATAAGATTCCCTATTTATAAAAATTATTTAATTCCAAAACAAAATATTGTTGAGGCTTAATCTAAATGAATCCTGTGTAGGAGTCACAAAACAACTATGATTATCAGATTTAAAATAAAGACATATTATTTATGAATTTATTTCATTAAATTTAAATTATGAAATAATTAAAATATTCATTTTAAAAATAAATGAGATTAACAGATTACATTAAAAAGAAATTTTAATTTTGCGCATTAAATATTAATGAATTAATTAAGAAAATCATTACTGTAGTTTAAAGCCAAATTTATGAAAAAACACTTTTCAAACTTTAGAATTCAATTTATCTCCATAGGTTTTTTCTTATAATAATTCAATGTTCTATTTTGAATAATTTCAAAATTTTCATGGTAACTTTCTGTTTTAAAATGCTAAAACTAAACCAAAACTGATTTGTTATTCTATAATGAAATTAATCAATACATTGCTCATATTTATTTAAGCAAATTTAATTTGAAGTTTATTTAAGAAGCTAACATTTAAATCATTATTTTATTGAGTTTTGAATTCATAATGGTTAGTGCTATGATTTAATTTCATATTATTCATTTTCAACCAAGAAAATGGAAGGCAAAGAGTATTTACTCTTAAAGTTACATTACTTAAATTATAAAATAATGAAAATATTTTTGGTAAGTCTGAATATTTCATTTCATGTTTTATTTAAAAGATAATATTTATTCTTGACTCCATAATTTTATATGAAAGTGGAGATGGCTGATCAAAAATATTATGAATATTTAAAATGATACACTGTAGTTTCTACAAATATTTTGTTTTTTTGACAATTAATTTTATAAAATACTATAGTTCTTCCCAGTTATCATAAAATATACAATCTAATCATATTATCTCAGTATTTCTAAAATCATGAGATACATTTAAAATATTGTTAATGCATGTTCTTTTAAAGTTTAGCTAACTAGAATTTCTGATAAAATCAGAAAATTAAAAATTCACAACTTCACAATTTTCTAATTGTAACTTTCCTTTGAATGAATAATCTTTTAGCGAATTGCCATTTTAAAGTATTTAATTAAACTTATATTAGTTTATTCCTCTTGTTTTGCATATTTAATTTAAATATGATTCAAACTATTAATTAAATTCATAATTAATTAAATTACATTGGATGAATTTAAGCACTTTGATGTCATTGAATTTATGAATATTATTAATTTGATCAAATAATCTGAATAGTTCTAAAAATTTGAGGGTTGAATCTATTTGTTAAAACTCAAGTTTGATGCTGTTTGATAACTCCATTAAATGCACACATTTATAATAATTAGAAGAATGGTTGTTAAAGTAGAGATTTAGGTGATTGTTGGGTGAATTGTAATGTTTTAAATTAAAACATATATCTCTATCTTTCTTAGATAATTTGCACAATTTTAAAACTACCGTTTTATAATCAAAATAAATATAGATTATAGTTTTGCAATTTTTCGAATAATTTCATTTTAATTATTATAAATTTATAAAAGAAAAGATTATTTCTTTTTGTACAAAAAAAGTTTGAACAATAATATGAATATTTATTTATATAAAGTTCTATGAAATAATCTAAGAGTTATTGATATAGAATATTAAAAAGAATAAATCAAAATAATAATTAGAATAGTAATCTTTGTTTGTTATTATTGATTATTTCTTTTTTATGGATTTAAAAAAAATATAATTATTTTTTTTCATTCAGTCAAAATAGGAAAAAATTCGAATAAGGAAAACTTTAGAAATAAAGAAATAAATAAGGAGCCTTCTTGAATAAATTAAAAATATTATTATAATTTAGTTAGATTTATTTATTTATTATTAATTTACTTTTGGCAGTGATTGTTTAAAAGTTATTGATTTTATTACTTAATTGTTCTGCACCCTGACACCACGACCTTCTTTGGAGGTAAGCCCATCCGACCCCATCATGCCCGACCCCTAAAATATCCTATTTCATATCAACTTTTTTATCCCCAGGGTCTAAATCGATTTCCTTCTTGACATCTCGACATCATAAATTTCTAATTTTATAGATAAAATTTCATAATTTTATCAAAATTTATTATTTCTATTTTAATGCCTTATATGGTTTGATTAACAAGTTTTGATAAGTTTTATAAAGTTTTTCAACTTTTTTTCCTCATCATATGTGATAAATGAATAAAAAAAAAATTTTTGGATTAAAAATTATAGAATTTAATTTTTAATTACGTTTTTTTAACTACAATACAAAAATATTATTCTAAAATCTTTTTACTTTATTCAACTTCATTCGACTTAGCTCCAAGAATTAGTATAATTGATTTTTAAAAATTTTAATTTCCAAAATTTTATAATTATTTATGGAAATATTATAAGAATAAATTTAAAATTTTTAAAAATCAATTATACTAATTCTTGGAGCTAAGTCGAATGAAGTTGAATAAAGTAAAAAGATTTTAGAATAATATTTTTGTATTGTAGTTAAAAAAACGTAATTAAAAATTAAATTCTATAATTTTTAATCCAAAAATTTTTTTTTTATTCATTTATCACATATGATGAGGAAAAAAAGTTGAAAAACTTTATAAAACTTATCAAAACTTGTTAATCAAACCATATAAGGCATTAATATAGAATTTATGAATTTTGATAAAATTATGAAATTTTATATATAAAAAAATAAATTTTATGATATCGAGATGTCAAGAAGGAAATCGATTTAGATCCTAAGGATAAAAAATTTGATATGAAATAGGATATTTTAGGGGGGGTACGGGGGGTACTATCAAGAAGGAGGGGAGGTGGGGGGGTCGGGTGTCGGTCAGAACTCTTAATCTTTATTGTAATAATATATTATAAATTGATAGTAAATAGATAAAAATATTTTAATCATTTGAATTAAAATTACATGATCTTTATACAATTACTAAATGTGATTTATGTCAGTTGTTAAAAATGAATAATCTATTAATAATCATATATTATAAGTATCAAAATTTAAAATCTAGCAATTTTATATGTCAATAATTGTAGTTTATTAAATATATAAAAATAGTGAACAAATCTAATTTGATAGTTGTAGAAAACTAACTTAATTTATATTACACATTATAAATTTTTTTATTTTTAATTTTTTTAAATATATTAATATAAATACTAGGACCAACTAGTAAAAATAAATAACTTTTTTCTACATAGTCCCAAAATATATAAATAAATTTATTTAAACAAAAAAATTTCTAATTAAGAATTATAAAAATATTATCAGCATCCTTTATTTATATTTCTTTGTATTTTAAGAATTAAAACAATTCACGATTCTTACAGTATTTTAACAAATTCCTAAATTAGTTAACTTCACCTTGTTAAGCTCTATAATATTCATTGATTTAAGTATTGAAGGATTCAACTAGATCTAGAAATGAGATAAAAATATTCTTTTGATAAAAATAGAAAGTGTATTGAATTTATATTAAAAAAACCTTATAAATATAGTTAAATTTCTTTTAAAATTAGGGTGATTTCCAAGTATAAATTATAAGTAAAAATTAAGTTAAATCTCACATGAGAGATTTAATGGAATTGTTTGATTTATATTATTTTGATATTTATAAAAAAAAATACACTAATTACTTAGAATTTTAATAAATTTAAATTGCTTTAATTTATAATTTTAAATTAGGATTAATTCCTTATTATGACATAATTAAACATTAAATGATTATCTTTTAAACAGAAATACTTGAAAGAATTCTTTTTCTTTTTTATGATTTCTTTTACTTTATAAAAATTTAAATTAAGGGTGTATAATTTGAGCTAAAAACCATAAAAAGTGTATGAGAAATTAATTCAAAAAATTTAATTTAAAATATTTAGAAAAAAAAGTTAAATAATAAGTGTTAATTATAAACTAATCAAAGATTAATTTAATTATTAAACGTAGGTAGATATATTATATGAGCGATTTAGTTTTTCACTCAAACAACTTAATAAACCTTGCTTCAATTTTCTTATTTGAGTCCTAATCAGTAATAAACATTTAATGTCGGTATTTATCTTCAAAGTGATTAAGATTATATTCAATAATTCGCTTTTTTAATGATTCTGAATTTTAGACTTAATTTTTCATGATCTCATTATGTATTTTAATGGTGTGTACACTTAAAATTATGTATGTATTGGCTATCATACAATCTAAATAAGCATGTAATTTTTCAATTTTAATATCTCCAACAAGTAAATTTAAAATCAGCTCAACTCCTAGATTGTCAAAATGAATTTTTAAATTTTAAACTGCATTTTCTAAGGATACCTATGATCTTATGTCTAAAATGAAAGTCTTGAGATTTTGAAGATACTTGTTTTTTAGTGATCCATCAATCAAAATATCTTTAAAAGCTTATTTATTTACAACAAACTAGTCAAAATGTAATTTATGCACTATTAGGATTTTTGGGAAAATATTTTCAAACTAATATGAATTATTGATTTTAAACTGAAATTTCAATGAATTTCTGAAAAAGTTGAAGAAATTAAAATCATGCATCTCGCATCCCTCTACTTTTAAGTATCCTTAAAATGAGTAGCCAAGTTAGTATGGACCTGCATTATTATGATAATATAGCATGTTCATCAAATAATTAATTTTTCTCTAAATTTCAATTTACAATTCTAAATCAGTTTCTTAATTGATGCTCTCGTAAGTATTTGTACATTTCATTTCAGTATTGATAATCTAAATTACTTTTATTTATTTAAATTTATACTTTGTCTCAATCATGTCCAGCAATTGATAAAAATCCAAAGCACATTAATTTATTTTAATACTTTTAAAAACTAATCTAATGTTGTTAGAAAGTTCTAATAAATACTCTATTTACTACAATTTAGCTATTTCCTTATTAATTTAGATACAAAACTAGCCTGAGTTGTTTGAAAAGTGCTTTAGTTTCTGACAGAGTTCTCTATCTTTTTTGGAAATCTTTGATAAATGAGTAGCAATAAAATTATATTTCAAGAAGCTTATTATTAAAGTTTTGCAATTATTATTTAATTTCATTTTTATTTATTCATTTTTAAAACAAATAGGTCATATAAGTAAGTTTTCTTTCAATAATTTAAATATTCAATTTAAATAACTTATTTACTCTATATTTTTACTATTTTACTATATTAATAAACTAAGTATACTAAGTCTCATATAGTTCCAAAGCAAATTTTTTCTAAATGTAGGCTTAATAACTCATCATATCTAAAAAATTGTAAATATTAATTAACAATACACTTTTTTATAAAAAAATACTGAAATTTTTAATGTGACCATTTTTTATTAATAATTAATAATTAGCTAAAATTATTATTAATTAAATCTTTAAATATATCTTAATATTTTTACTTTTCTTATTATTTTAAGCTTTTCATAAACTTAAAAGTAAATTTACAACCGCAGAATATTCATGAGACTACATCTTGGCGCAAATCATTAATATACAATAATTATTAGCATTTATACAGACTCAAAGAAACCCTAATCCCGAACATTACGCTTATCAATAATAACACATTTAAAGCTCTATAAGGGGTTTTGGGGTTTTGATTGTTATATCTATTATTAAGCACTTCGTTATATGTATAAAGAGTATTTCAAATCTCCTTAGAGTCATTTAGTCAAAAACAAACTTAAGACAAAATTTATAAGAATTAAATTAAAAAGTTTGTAATGTTAAACTCCCTTCAAAAACATTTTAAATTGCAGTTTTCCTTTGAATGAGTATACTTTAATATATAAATTTTTTCAAATTTTTTAATATATTCTTATTGTACAATTTTTCGCAAAAGTTTACATGACCTAATCTTAATGATATTTGATTCAAAAATCTAGCATTTCTAAGTTACTTTAAATAAATTTGATATCTTTCATGTTTGAAAATTGATTGTAAATTTTATCTAATAAATTAATTCAATCTTTGATATTCAATATAATATTTATCTACTAAAACAGCAATTTAGTAAAAAAAATCCAATAAATACAAAATTTTTTGAAAGTTATTAACATTTCTATTAGAATAAAGTTTGGGGTAGGGAAAGTCTCCTGCCTATTGTTGTGATAAAAAAAATTTCGGGAAAATTTTTCGCCTTAGATACATAACTTTTTATATTTCCAAAAATTTCTATATTATTAATTTCATACATTTAGATTTAAAAGTTGGAAAAATTGCTTAAAAAAATTTCGATAGACCATTTTATTATATCTATAAACCATGCTTATTTTCATACTCTTTAATTCAATTTTGATATAATTTTGTCTCAATTAATCATTTTTTTATTTTATATTTAATTTATAATTTAAATCCTAATAATCAATGAGCCCTCAAACTTTAAAGTCCTTAAAGAATGTTTAAACTATGCTTGTAATTTCTATTTTGTAAAAATATGTTATTTATTCATTATTTTATACAAATGGGAAAAAATTCCATTCAAAAAAATTTATACGCCAGGATACTTCCCCACACCCTATGTATTAAGTGATTATTTTGTGAAGTGTATTTTATTATTTTCATTCTTTAAAAAATATCTCTAATGTTATTTTTGATATTGCATGTTTTTAAATTAGAATATTATAATGAATAAATGTATACATAATTGCTCTGGCAGTTGCTGACTAATTTCATTTTTTTATTAGAATATTACACATTATTTCATGAATTCAATTACTTTATATAAAAAAATAATAGTTATTTAATAAATATTTAAAATACTATCATAATTTGCATATATTTAAAACATTAATTGTAATGTAAATTAATATAGTTATACTTAATGATTTTAAAAATTGCCAAATTTTTTTAACTCAAATAATCATAGTCCTAAATTGACCAGCTTATAATTTTGTTTCTATCTTTCTGTTTTAAAATGCTTAAAATGAATGGAAATTGATTTATTATCCTTTAATTTAGTAAATTCTATTATTTGCTAATATTTACTTGAATCAAATTAAATTGTGAGTTTATTCAAGAAAATTACACCTTATTCATTTTTTAATTAAGTTGTGAATTCATAATGGTTACTGTTATGATTTAATTCCATTTTAATCTTTTTGAACCAAGATACTGGAAAATAAAGTGTATTGACTCTAAAAGTTACATTTTTTATATCATTTAGTAATAATAAAGATTTATGCAAGTCTGAATATCTGAAATCCTGCTTCATTTAAAAGATGATCATTAACTTTGAATCACAAAATTATTCTAATAGAAAAGATGGAATATCAAAAGCATTTTTTATTTCAACAATGATACATTTTAAATATTACATTTTTCTTGAATTGTTTTCCTTTAGTTAAATAAATTAGATAAATTATTACCAGCAGTTTACTAATTCATTATCATACTTTATAATTTTGAGATTTTAAAAACTGTTTTGTTTATTTATTACATTGAAAACACTTATTTATTATAATTATAATTCAGACGACTTTCCAAACTAATCAAAAAATTCAAATTTATCAATTAAACATGCTTTCAATTACAGTTTCCCTTTAAATGAATACAAATCGTTATTTTAAAAGATTTTGAGATATTCTTATTATTTCGTTATTCTTATTAAGTCTTTTGAATGTAAATCTTATGGATTGTATCCTGAATATTAAAAATTAAATTACATTAAACAAATGTAATAACTTTGATGGTTGAAAATTCATTGTAAGCTTATATGAAGTCAAATAATACATTTAATTCTTCGATTTCTAACATAATTCAATATTTTAAACACCAGTTTGATGTTGTTTGAAAGATCAAATAGGTAAATAAAATTTAAAAGATCTAATACTTCTTTATTAAAATAGAGTATGTTAATATTTGGTGATGTGAAATATTTTTGGTTGAAACAAACTTCTCTGTCATTTTTTTATAACTTGCACAATTTTAAAACTATAGCTTTATAGTCAAAAAATATATAGATCAAAGTTTTGCAATTATTCAATAATTTCATTCTAATTTTTAATATATTTGCTAAATTTTTTTAAAAATAAAGTCTAAGATGTAAATTCTAAAAGTTAGCAAGATTTGAATATTCAAATTATGGTCTTAATTTTAGTCTTCATATAGAATTATGATTATTTATTTTGAATCAATTTAAGCTTTTGTAAGATCTTGGGCTAACTGAATTTTACTAAATTAATAACAAAGTAACTTTTATTTATATTTGCATGTTTAATTGACTTTAACTTAAAATCATTATAATCTGATTTGTTTTTTTATTCAAAAAAATTTCATATAGTAACAATATAGATCTGCTCATTCCAAGCTAACTTATTTAATACTTTAATACTTACAGTAAAGCCTTGTTACTAAATTTTATTTTAAAATGAATATTAAATTTAAATTTTTTATCTTTTAAATTTCTATTATTTAACTTATCAATATCTATATTAAATTTAAAATATTTGAATAAAGCTTAATAACAAATTTTAAAATATTGTTGATATAAAACTGTTCAAAAAGTTAGTATTTAATCAAACTTATAATATAAATAAAAGCAGTAATTTAATTAAAATAATGAGAAATAAAGAATGAATTTATATAACATTTTTATTATTAATAAAATTAAAAATTCTTTAAAATTATCAATTAATTTAATATAAATAATATGGTAGTTAAATTTTCTCCCTTGTATTACATTAATTTTTTAATATTAATTAAGGCAATTTACCTTTTTTGGGATTATTTTTAAAAATTGATTTATCTCTGCTAAATATTATTACATCTTATTTCTATTATAAATTATTGAGAATTTTTCATAAAAACGAGATTTAAATAGCATTTTATATTATTATCAATAATAATTTACGATAAGTTCTCGAATTACTGCCGTACTATTTATAGAAAAATATAAAAGTTGACTTACATTGATTATAAGCATGAAAAGTAATCAATAAGCTTAGCTTACAAACATATAAAATAGGAAGATGTATGGAAAGAAATTAGAAATTTAGTCCAGATGATAATCGTAAGAGCTGTTCAATATCCTAAGTAATCATTAGACGACATTCTTGAGCCTCTTAAGACAGCAAGATTATAGAGATACAACAAAGACAAGCAAATAAAATTCATTTGAGTTAAATCGCCTAATAATCATTAAATATACATTAAATTCATAAAAAACCTGCATTTTCTCTACTAACCCCAAAAAGACCCAAACTATACCCTTCAAATCAAAGCACTTATAAACCTCATTTAGGGGTTTTGGGGTTTTTAAGTATATCCATTGAAGCATTATAATTATAAAAAGGTATTAATTCTTTATTACTGAAAGATTATCAAAGATAATAAAATTAAGATAAATTAAATTTTAATATACAAATTTTAGTTGAAGTTAGGGTACTTTTACATATTTTTAGAGATCTTTTTACAAAATTAAAACACTATAGTGATAATTTCATTCATACTTGTATTCCTAGAACCTTGCTTCAATAACTTTATATGATTAGCTATTTTTGATAATGGCCTTGTGCTTGAATTTGCCTTATAAACAATTGTAAATACATTAAATATCTACATTCTTTGCAGGATCTATAA